>JAEIGM010000261.1:0-47739 GCA_018903735.1 Drosophila cardini
TGTTAGTGTTCTGTTGATTACATTTATGTGCAGCTTTGACAAGCTTTTGATAAGCTTGAAAGTTTTATGCAAGATCGCTGATTATGCACTTATCCAAAGTGAAGCTTTTGGAAAAGAAGGCAGATAATTTTTGTTTAGAAAAATTAATGTAAATAATCATTTTTCGTGAGAACGATTTTTGTGGGAATGTTTATAATTGTGAGTCTTGGAATTTAGTGGGAATGTTTACATATTTGGGGTTGCGGATATGTAACTATATATTCTTGATCAGCATGACTAGCCGAGTCGATATAGCCATGTCCGTCTGTCCGTCTGTCCGTCTGTGTGAACAAAAGGATCTCAGAGACTATAAGAGCTAGAAAGGCCCGAGTGGTCGCAAACGAAAGATAAAATGCTCAAGCAGTACAAGTTTGTTTTTGTTTTTTGATACGCCCACTTTAGGGCGTTTTATGTGCATACAAAGGTAAAAACAGGTAAAAATACCATACTTTAGTATAGAAAACTTTTTTGTTAGCAATGCTATCTAAACCAAATTGACACAGAAACTACACGTCTAAGGAGTACATATACTGACCAAGTTTGATCAAAATCGGACAACTATATCGTATAGCTCCCATAGGGACAATCGGTCAAAAATTCGCTCCAAATATGAATTTATATGAATAACTTTTGCGTGGGCCAAGCATTTTTAGTGAAACTCACACAGAATATATCTGTCAATAATATAAACATATTGACTAAGTTTTATCCAAATCGGACAACTATATCGTATAGCTCCCATAGGGACAATTGGTCAAAAATTCGCTCCAAATATGAATTTATATGAATAAATTTTGCGTTGGTCAGCAATCGAAGTGAAACTTACACAGAATATATTTGTCAATAATATAAACATGCTGACCAAGTTTCATTTAAATCGGACGACTATATCGTACAGCTCCCATAGGGACGATCGGTCAAAAATACGCTGTAAATCTGAATTTGTATGAAAATTTTCTGTGTTTCCCAAGTCATCTGAATTAAATCAATAGGGTCGATTACCTAAACGATTGTACTATTATTATTATTATATCCCATTGTTAATAATATTATTAAACTGAGTAACGGGTATCGCGAGGCGACTATACCATTCTTTCTTGTTTAAAATTCGTTTGGAGAAAAATTATATCAAACTGAAAGTTGCAGATAAATCAGACTATAAACAAAAGAGCTAGACACGTAACAAAGTTTACAATTAAATGCCATGTCACTTTATGTGTGCAAGCGAGACAGAAACATACACACATATGAACATACTTTTCGGTCGACGGACAGACAGACAGACGGACATGACTATATAAACTCGACGGGTCTGTCCGTATGAACAAACAGATTTCAGAGATGGTAAGAGCTACAAGTTTGAATTTAGTCACAATCGACTCGATATTAAGTCAGTCAAAACAAGTATCTTTTTTTTCCATGCCTCGCCCCGTTCGCCCACAATGAGCAAAAAACTAGACACACCTCGGAAAAAATTTATTTATTTATTTATTTATTAACGCAGACTAAAAGCAGTCGCGAGTATTTAATTATATGATTACGTAAATAGATATATAATTTAAATTTAGATAATATTAAGAATAATTATTACAAATTTTAAATTTAAATTAAACTGAAATTAAAAAAGATAGTAATTAGACCATTAATCTGGGAATAACAAGAAAGTAAATTGATCCAACATTTGTTGCAATGGTTGGGAAAAACCCAGAAAAACCCAACCAGATCAATAAAAATATGCCAAAACTAACACGAAAGCTCTCTGATTTAAGGGGAAGAATGAATGTCAGAGAACCCATTCTTACTGCCCTTGGAAATCAAATATATGTAAAGAAGTTTGGTGACAAATGGATCATTAAATTCCTTAGACCAGCGTTTAATAAATCCAAGAGTTCCCTTAGCTTTATTAACTACAGTGGAAATATGATGTGTGAAACTTAATTTTTTATCAACAAGTAAGAAAGGCTACAGTTGAGCGAGCCGACTGTAAAAGACCCCGTACTCCTTCTAGTGCGCGTTTTTCCATACAATTCACCAATTTTCGACCGATTTGTCCTATGGGAGCTATAGGCTATAGTTGTCCGATCCGGTTCAAACTTAGTGAGGATAGTTATAATGGTACCATATATGTAATGTGTTAGTTTGGCTGCAATCGCTCAACAAAAACTTCATGTCTCCATACAAATCACCAACTTTCGACCGATTTGTCCTATGGGAGCTATAGGCTATAGTTGTCCGATCCGGACCAAACTTGGTGAGGATAGTTATAATGGTACCATATACATAATATGTTAGTTTGGTTGCAATCGCTCAACTAAAACTTCATGTCTCCATATAAATCACCAATTTTCGACGTATTTGACCTATGGGAGCTATAGGCTATAGTTGTCCGATCCGGACCAAACTTGATGAGGATAGTTATAATGGTACCATACACATAATATGTTAGTTTGGTTGCAATCGCTCAACTAAAACTTCATGTCTCCATACAAATCACCCATTTTCGACCGATTTGTCCTATGGGAGCTATAGGCTATAGTTGTCCGATCCGGACCAAACTTGGTGAGGATAGTTATAATGGTACCATACACATAATATGTTAGTTTGGTTGCAATCGCTCAACTAAAACTTCATGTCTCCATACAAATCACCCATTTTCGACCGGTTTGTCCTATGGGAGCTATAGGCTATAGTTGTCCGATCCGGACCAAACTTGGTGAGGATAGTTAGATAAGTACCATACACATAATGTGTGAATTTGGTCCCTCTCGCTCTTTTCGTTTTCAAGTTATGGTGATGTGAAAATTGTTTTTTACAATTTGCGGGGGCGGTAGGGGGCGTGGTAAAGATTTGAAATAAACTTGATCTGCTCGCGAAGCAGACGGACTTTCATTCCAATTTTGGTGGCTCTAGCTCTTATAGTTTAGAAGATCCAGGTGTTCATACAGACGGACGGACAGACGGACAGATTGACATTGCTATATCGTCTCGGCTGTTGATGCTGATCAAGAATATATATACTTTATGGGGTCGGAAAAGCCTCCTTCTGCCTGTTACGCACATTTCGCTTCAGACAAACCTAATAGACCCCTTTACTCTTTTTTATAGTACGGGGTCTAAAAATTTAGGTTCAAGTGATTAGTTAAACAACAGTTGTGCATAGAATTTAAATCATCTTGAAGAAGCGTATGATCTGGGGGATCCTTATAAGACAATAATAATTTCACGTCATCAGCATACATAAGTATGCGACAATGGGCTAGTGAAGAAGGAAGGTAATTTATAAAGAGATCAAAAATTAGGGGGCCTAGGTGGGGAACTCCAGAAGTAACGAAGACAGATTTGGATATGGCTGATCTAAGCATAACCCTTTGGGTCCTACCTGTAAGATATGATGATATTGTAAGGTGCAGTAGTTAAGTCAACTTTAATTTCTCGCAGTGTAAGGGAAAGATAAAACTCGCTCGAAAACAAATTCAGTAGCAAAAGGGACATGCAAAAAATTCAAGCGAGATGAATGTTTTACCTCTCTCTCGCACTTGTTCCTAAACGGACAACGCACAAAGCAAGCGAAGCAAGATCACGCCATAGCTCCGTTACTTTCGTTCCAATAGCAAAAGAAACAGCATGCACTGGAATAACGATTGTACGTTGGCAGTAGATCTAAGCATTGCGTTAATTTATTGTGCAGTGAGTTGTGCCACGGTTATGACGGTCCAGCGTCATAATTGTGTAAGTTAATAAAGAACAAGTAAGAAAGGCTACAGTCGAGCGAGCCGACTGTAAAAGACCCCGTACTCCTTCTAGTGCGCGTTTTCCATACAAATCACCAATTTTCGACCGATTTGACCTATGGGAGCTATAGGCTATAGTTGTCCGATCCGGACCAAACTTGGTGAGGATAGTTATAATGGTACCATACACATAATGTGTTAGTTTGGTTGCAATCGCTCAACTAAAACTTCATGTCTCCATACAAATCACCCATTTTCGACCGATTTGTCCTATGGGAGCTATAGGCTATAGTTGTCCGATCCGGACCAAACTTGGTGAGGATAGTTATAATGATACCATACACATAATATGTTAGTTTGGTTGCAATCGCTCAACTAAAACTTCATGTCTCCATACAAATCACCAATTTTTGACCGATTTCTGTCTGTCCGTCTGTCCGTCCGTCTGTATGATCACCTAGATCTTTTAAACTACAAGAGCTAGAGCCACCAAATTTGGAATGAAAGTCCGTCTGCTTCGCGAGCAGATCAAGTTTATTTCAAATCTTTGCCACGCCCCTTACCGCCCCCGCAAATTGTAAAAAACAATTTTTACATCACCATAACTTGAAAACGACTAGAGCTAGGGAGACCAAATTCACATATTATGTGTATGGTACCTATCTAACTATCCTCACTAAATTTGGTCCGGATCGGACAACTATAGCCTATAGCTCCCATAGGTCAAATCGGTCTAAAATGGGTGATTTGTATGGAAACATGAAGTTTTAGCTGGGCGATTGCAACCAAACTAACACATTATGTGTATGGTACCATTATAACTATCCTCACCAAGTTTGGTCTGGATCGGGCAACTATAGCCTATAGCTCCCATAGGACAAATCGTTCGAAAACTACTTATTTGTATGGTAAAACGCGCACTAGAATGAGTACGGGGTCTTTTACAGTCGGCTCGCTCGACTGTAGCCTTTCTTACTTGTTATACATTAGGCAGGCCGAGTAGAACATATTTTTCTACAAACACCGGCTAGTCTCCGCGCCTCTGCGCTCTCGCGCGCTATCAACATCGTTAACATACGGCGGGACTAGTCGGTGTATTTTTGGTGTCAGGAGCTTGCTACAGTTTAAAGGAAACAGTGCAGCAGCAGACGAGGCCTGTTTCTGTTGCTACGATAAGACCAACCTAGCCGTCGCCGACTACTACAGTGCGCGCGGTGCGGCCCAGCAGTTTTGCCGCAATCAAAACTGTTCGGAGCCGTTCACAGCGGCGTTTCTTAGCAACCGTCGTCGGCACCACTTGAACGGATCTTTTTGAATAGTCAGCGTAGCATCGGCCGAGTATACAGTCCGCCCTGTGCAGCCCTACAGTTTTGCCGCAATCAAAACTGTATGGAGCAGTTCACAGCGGCGTGATATTGGGATCGTGCCTGCTCAACTCCTGCCGGATCTACAGGTGACTGGAAGGCCCTACAGTGTTGCCGTAAACGGGGCTGTACGAAAACTTTCACCTCGTCACCTCGTGGCCTTTGCCACTTCGATAGTACTTTAGTGCGTCAGAAAAGTTCTACAGCTTTGGATGAACTGTATTTAAGTAGAGTATCGACGCACTAAAGCATATCCGGAGCATCGATATCCGCGCGTGTTATTGTAACACCATCTTTTGGAGACACCTGGAATGATCCAGTAAAGCTTTTGGCACATAATTGCAATTGAGTTGCAATAGCCATTCGTAGTGAACAGATTTGTATGCAGATTGTTTGAACTTAAATTTAATTGTTACCAAATCTGAATTTTAACTAATGTACATTTTTTCTTAATTAAGAAAGCAACACTAATTCGACAAATTATGACTGATCCTGATTAGTACGCCGTTTTATCCAACATAAACAACAATAATCTAATTCACAGCAACATATGCAGCTGCTTCGATGGGCCCAACAAACACACAGCTATGGAAAATATGAGTTTGTGAGTAATATAGAAACAACAACTAATATCATTATATATATAGTGACATATGTAGACACATATGTACCCATACATTACGCCTAACACGCACTTTTATTTTTATTACACATTCTTCTCCCACAGATTAAAGCCAAACATTATAAAATAATCAAATGGTGACAATAACAATTCTGGCTTCCCACGAACTTATCAAATATCATAAACAATTCGCCAGAATCGCTATTCCCACCATTGGGGTTGAAACTGCTGACGTTGCACAAATCCTGGCCGACAGAATTCTCTTAAAGCTCAATCTCTTCAAGATCGAGATCTCCCTTTATTTACATAAGAGCCAAAAGCTCCAAAAGTCTAAAGTCCAATTAATAAAAGCTCAAAGCCGAGGTTTGCTAAACGTCTTCAGAACATAGCATAAGTTAGTCTAGATTTGTATCTGTACTCCGTAGTATCGTGTTGTGAAATAAAATTATATTTTTTTAAATAACCGATCTTCGAATTACGTTATTGGCGCAGCCGGTAGGATATCGGAAAAATATCCTTGTAACAGTAATCGATCCTTTTCGATCCGCTAATAGAAATCCTTGTACGACCAAGTGATTTTCTAGGATTGAGCACGCGAATTTGCCGCAAAAAGTGATTCGGTTCAGAACATTACAATTTTGGAAAAAAACTTTCTGATATCCGCAAAAGAATCAACGCGTGTGTTTTAAAACTTAACAAACCAATTATCAATCGTGGCCCACAGTCAATGTGCGACCGCCACTAAAACATAATTGCCATATTAAGAATACCGCGCAACAAAAACTTGCAATACACCAAACAGTGTTCTGCTAATAAATAGATCCTTTGGACTATTTTGAACAACTGTACTTAAAGGACTTATTTCCGGGCTTTACACATCATTAAATTGATCCCTGTAAACAGTAAGATCCTTACAATCCACCTAAAAGAAAACCAAACCTGAAGTGACAACAAAATAAATTTGTGTGAAGAACAAATTTTACAAAAACAACTACAATACAAACAATTTAAAACAACATCATGACAACAACAACAGCAATGGAACTATCCGAAATGCACCTAAAACAAGCCTTAGGACATATACGTCAAGTGCCAATATTTGACGGAATATCAGTGGAACTGACAGCGTTCATAAGAAGAATCGACTTCATCATGTAACTTTACCCAACACAAGACGTGAGACAGCACAGCGTTTTATTTGGAGCCATCGAGATGCAGACATCTGGATCAGCACAACGAGTTTCCCAACTCACAGCAGCTACAACCTGGGGAGAACTAAGAAATGCCCTCATCGACGAATTCAAAACACAGACAACCTACGAGGAACTTCTAAGACGTTTATATAACACAAATTACAACCATAGTATACGTAAGTTCGTAGAAGAACTAGAATATAAGTCATTTGTAATTTCAAATAAACTCATGTTAGAAAATCAGCAACAAAACACAATACTGTACACAAACGCAATGAATAATACAATTAAAGATGTAATTACTAGGAAACTACCCGACAGAATATTTATGACTTTAGCTAGACATGACATTACAACAGTTTCAAAACTTAAACAAGTCGCTCAACGCGAAGGACTTTACGAAAACAATTTTAACGAACGTACTAACCAAAGTACTGAAAACTCAAAACCCAGCAAAACTAATAATGATAATCGTGGAAAAGGAAATAATCAAAATTATTATCCAAGTCCCAATTATTCAAACAATACAAACCAAAGTAATAAACCAAAAGAAAATGCTGAAAATAATCAGACATTATATAAAGAATTCAAACAAAACCATGATCAAGCTAGATCACAAAACCCAATGAATTACCAAAATCAAAGCCAAAGATCTTCAAATCCTCCAGTCAAAAGACAGCGAGAAAGTACCAGTGGTCACTCTAAGATGGAAACTTCTGAAAATTTTCATCAAGGAGCCTCGGACCAAGAAGAACAAATCCCTTCATCAGATTAGTATTGAATGGGCAACATTTTAACTGTGTAATTGACACAGGTTCGTCCATCAATCTAATTAAACAGAACTTTCTAAATTTTCCCATCAAACCATGCCAATTAAATGTACAAACAATAAATGGCATTGTTCAATTAAAAAATTACGTATCTTTTGCACCTAGTAAGCTTTGCCCTTCTAATCAAATATTTTATTTACACAACTTTTCTGACAATTATGATATTCTACTAGGTAGAGAATATCTAGAATCCTGTGAAGCAAGAATTGACTATAAACAAAAAACAGTTATTCTTAACGACCAATCATTTCAAATGAGATATTATCGTGAGGATTCTGTCAAGGACAAGACCGCATTCCAATGCCTTGATCCGCCCCAAACAAATGACATAGCAGTAAATTACGCTATAAATAATGAGTTAAATGAAACAAATCAATTCCGATTAGAACATCTAAACGATGAAGAAAAAACTAAACTAACCAAAATTCTTTTCGAGTTTAGTGACATTCAGTACAAAGAAAGTGAAAATTTGACTTTCACCAGTACAATTAAGCATGTCATCCAAACTAAACACGAAGACCCAATTCAAAAGCGTCCATACAAGTATGCGCAAACATTCGACGAAGAAGTCGACAAACAAATCAAAGAAATGATTGAACAAGGTATAATTCGCAAATCAAACTCGCATTATTGCTCACCAATTTGGATTGTGCCAAAGAAACGTGATGCATCAAGTAAAGAAAAGTTCCGTATAGTTATTGACTATCGAAACTTAAATGAAATAACAATCGATGATAAATATCCTATTCCAGTCATGGATGATATACTAGACAAACTTGGAAAATATCAGTATTTTACCACAATTGACCTTGCGAAAGGATTTCATCAGATACAAATGGACCCAAATAGTATACCAAAAACAGCTTTTTCAACTAAAAATGGACATTACGAATATACTCGAATGCCTTTTGGATTGAAAAACGCCCCATCAACCTTTCAACGTTGTATAAAAAATCTATTAGAAGATCTAATTTATAAAGATTGTTAAGTATACATGGATGATATAATAGTGTATTCCACTTCATTGGAAGAACATCTATTATCATTAAAAAGGGTATGCACAAAACTGCGTGAAACTAATTTAAAATTGCAATTAGACAAATGCGAATTCATGAAAAAAGAAACTGAATTCCTTGGACACATAATAACAACAGAAGGAATTAAAGCAAATCCAACAAAAATCTCTGCAATACAAAAATTTTCCAATACCAAAAACGCCCAAAGAAATAAAATCATTTTTAGGTCTTTGTGGTTATTATAGAAAATTCATTCCTAACTTCGCACACGTTGTAAAGCCAATGACTTTAAAACTAAAGAAAGGTGCAAGTATAAATATCAACGAACCAAATTACATTTCTGCTTTTGAAAAATTAAAAGTACTTATATCGTCCGATCCAATATTAGTTTATCCGAATTTCGAAAAACCATTTTGTCTCACAACTGATGCCAGCAACATAGCCTTTTAAAAAAACCAATTTGTTTCGCAAGTAGAACTTTAAACGAACATGAAATTAATTACTCAGCAATTGAAAAAGAACTTTTAGCCATCGTTTGGGCAACAAAATATTTCCGATCTTATCTCTACGGTAGAAAATTCGAGATCCTCAGTGATCACAAACCACTTGTTTGGCTTAACAATATTAAAGAACCAAATATGAAATTACAACGCTGGAAAATAAAACTAAATGAATTTGATTATCACATTAAATATGTACCAGGTAAAGAGAACCATGTTGCAGATGCTTTATCCAGAATAAAAATTGAAGAAAACTTGTTAGAAGAAACCTCTGACGTCACAGCAGCAACAATCCATAGTGCTCAAGCAGACAAAAACAGAACATAGAAACACTAAATTAGCCTTCGAATTAACTCCAGAAATCCATAATCCCAGAGAAAAATATGTCATTGATTTTTATATGGTAGACAACAAACAATTTCTATCTTGTATAGACTTATATTCCAAATACGCAACATTAATTGAAGTAAATGGTCGAGATTGGTTAGAAGCCAAAAGAGCTCTCTTAAAAGTATTTAATGACATGGGAAAACCAATTGAAATAAAAGCAGATAAAGACTCAGCCTTCTTGTGCTCCGCACTACAAATTTGGTTAAAATCAGAAGATGTAAATATAACCATCACAACTAGTAAAAACGGTATTTCAGACATAGAAAGATTTCATAAAACAGTAAATGAAAAATTGAGAATTGTCAATTCTGACACGAATCAAGAAGATAAACTAACTAGATTCGAAATAATACTTTACACTTATAACCATAAAACTAAACATAATACGACTGGTAGAACACCAGCAGACATTTTCATTTACGCAGGAACTCCCAAGTATGAAACACAGTTAAATAAGAAAAATAAAATAGAAAGACTCAATGAGAAAAGAGCCGAATTCGAAGTAGATACTAGATATAGGGAATCACCATTAGTGAGGTCTAAATCCACAAACCCATTTAAGCAAACTGGAAACATAACACAAATAGATGATAAACACTATGAAGAAGTAAACAGAGGTAGAAAGATAACACACTATAAATCAAAATATAAAAAGAAACAAGTAAGAAAGGCTACAGTCGAGCTAGCCGACTGTAAAAGACCCCGTACTCATAGTATTTGAAATAAAACACTTTGAAACAAAACCATCAGTTTGTAATAGGGATGCAAATCGCCAAGAAAATGCCGATATCGATATTAATTAAAATATCACATCAAATCAAATATCGATATTATCAACAACTGAATTTAAATACGCATGCGATATTATGTCGCAATTATAATTACTATGGTATGCGTGCGTGCATTGTCCGCAAGAAGTGCAGTCGCTACACAAGCAGTGCAGTCGCTACACAAGCAGCGAAAACGTTCGCTCACATGATTATATGCTTCTGTCTCGCTTGCACACATGCATTGACGTTGCGTGGAATTGTTAACTTTGTTACGTGTCTAGCTCTTTTTGTTTATTGTCCGATTTGTATGCAACTTTCAGGATAGTTTGTGATACTTTGTCTCCAAACGAATTTGAAATTACAATACCGTACGATAAGTGCAAATGCCTTAAAAATGGCATTGAAGTTTGAAAATTATTTCATTCTTGTGGGAAAACGGGGCGTGGCAGTCCAAAAATTTTAATGACAATGCATTTATGCTGTCTCTAGCAACTTACATACCAAAAATGGTGTTCCTAAGTGCTATAGTTACTGAGATATTTGCTTAAAACATCAATTTTTTCCGAGGTGACCATAGTTTTTTACAATTTGCGGGGGCGGTAAGGGGCGTGGTAAAGATTTGAAATAAACTTGATCTGCTCGCGAAGCAAACGGACTTTCATTCCAAATTTGGTGTCTCTAGCTTTTGTAGTTTAAAAGATCCAGGTGTTCATACAGACGGACGGACAGACGGACAGACGGACATTGCTATATCGTCTCGGCTGTTGATGCTGATCAAGAATATATATACTTTATGGGGTCGGCCACGCCTCCTTCTGCCTGTTACGCACATTTCGCTTCAGACAAACTTAATAGACCCCTCTACTCTTTTTTTTATGTACGGGGTCTAAAAAAGAATCAACCCCAAACATACACTCAAACATTGAAAATGATATCGAACTAAATGTAAACAAAATTGAAACCGAAGAAATTGTAACAGACCCAACACTATACCCAAAATTATCCGCCTGAGGACAGGCTCATTTCTTAAGGATGGGGAAGTGACATATGTAGACACATATGTACCCATACATTACGCCTAACACGCACTTTTATTTTTATTACACATTCTTCTCCCACAGATTTAAGCCAAACATTATAAAATAATCAAATGGTGACAATTACAATTTTGGCTTCCCACGAACTTATCAAATATCATAAACAATTCGCCAGAATCGCTATTCCCACCATTGGGGTTGAAACTGCTGACGTTGCACAAATCCTGGCCGACAGAATTCTCCTAAAGCTCAATCTCTTCAAGATCGAGATCTCACTTTATTAACATAAGAGCCAAAAGCTCCAAAAGTCTAAAGTCCAATTAATAAAAGCTCAAAGCCGAGGTTTGCTAAATGTCTTCAGAACATAGCATAAGTTAGTCTAGATTTGTATCTGTACTCCGTAGTTTCGTGTTGTGAAATAAAATTATATTTTTTTAAATAACCGATCTTCGAACTACGTTATTATATGTATGTACAATTATTATGTCTCTACATACATATATGAGTAAGATGAACATTCCATGACATTGTTTAAGACGAGCGTATCGAGTAGGTGAAGCGGTTATAACAGTCGAAAATGCCTCCTTTGTAATTATTTTGATGAATTTGAATTTGATATTAGGAAACAGAATTTCACATGAACATTGTCGAAACGATAGAGAATAAATGAAACGTATGTATAACGATTTGAAATGAAAGCGTAATATATATTGATGGTCCAATGCTGGTACAGATGGACACGTACTTTAGTAACACTCCATAGTTAACCATAGCTTTGGTTAAGGGGTAGCTAAAGCATTAGCTAGCTACCACGGTAGGGTGGGTAAAGAACGGGGTACGAGAACACCTACAGTACCTCAACAATTGATCAAGCTCACATATTCTCTCAGTGGTCGAGACAGTTTTCATTCTTGTTTGACAATTTCCACCTTTTTATTCCGAAAGAGCACTTATTACTTTTTATCAACGTAGTGTCGGTGTAGATGTGCGAGGAAAGAACCACGCCCCATCCGACGAGCTGAAGGCCAGAGACAGCCAGAAGTGCACGAACGCCAAGGCATCTACATCTCAACAGTTTTTTATCTTAACAGCCCAATAGCCACACGCTACAATATCCACAGAAGAAGATAAGGTGGGAAGCCTAAAATGCTTAGTTTATGCAGAAGTAGGTTAGGTCAAACGCTTTACTGAAATCAGTATAGATGACATCAGTTTGCATTCTATTAAGGAATGCCTCATTTACAAAAGAGGTAAATTCCAATAGATTGGTCGAAGTCGACCGACTCTTAACAAAACCGTGTTGGGCAGGGGAGATAATTGACTTGAAAACGACTAGAACTAGGGAGACCAAATTCACAGATTATGTGAATGGTACCTATCTTATTATCCTCACCAAATTTGGTCCGGATCGGACAACTATAGCCTATAGCTCCCATAGGACAAATCGGTCGAAAATTGGTGTATTGTATGGAAAAACGTGCACTAGAAGGAGTACGGGGTCTTTAAAGTCGGCTTGCTCGACTGTAGCCTTTATTACTTGTTTGAAGTTATGACTGGGGCCGCTTGAGTCGAACCACTAGTCGGAAGAATGACTGGAGTTGAACGAGTTTTATTTTTCTGTTTGAACCCATGAACAATCATATGTGGGGCCAGAACTTTGGATCACATATGATACGAAATATGTCAGGGGACACACTAATCCTAAATGATGAAATTTCTCTTGGCTCAGAGAAATTGAATTTATAAATTGAAACGCTACCTGGGGTTTTGGTAGCGATAAAAGCTGCAATAGACTCAATAGTCGTATCTGCAGATAGTCTAGATATAAATATCTGCTTACGTGGAGCCACGACCGTAAGCAGGGGAGGCTGAACTGCTATGGGAGTAGCAACGGGGTGACTATTACTTCGACTTGGAGGGCTTTTGGTGTTTTTACTTGTTACAATAGAGTTGATTACAGGTAACACCGAATTATTGGGGGGTGAAGGGGGAGCTGCGGGGGCGACAACAGAGCGACTGTTACGCCGAATAGGGGGACTCGTCGCGTTATTACTCGTAACCACTGCACCGTTAACAGCCACAGATTTAATCACTGGTGATGGGGCGACTACAGGAGGGGCAGGCATAGACGGGGAGGTACAGTTGCCTGAGGGCCGGTCGGGTACTGGAGAAGTAGCGGGAGGAATGGATGAATTTGGAGGTAAGGAGTTACAGGGAGAAGGAGAAAAAGACAAAAGGGGAGGCCCACTATGCAACGGTTATGTGAGAAGAGAACCAGGCGGAAGAGGTAATGAAAGATGTTGAATAGAGCTCAACATCTTGTCAGGCGGAGTCTCGAATTTATAATCACTAAGCAAGTCAGCACTAATATCAAAATCAGTGCTAAGCTGCTTAGCGAGTGAGCGCAGTTTAAGGAATTGTTTTTTCACAGTATTGTACATATGTGAAAAATCGCATTGCAACTCAATGCATACTGGGCATGACCATTTCAATCCACATGAATGAAAGTTTTAGGCGAATATCTCAGTTACTATGACACTTAGGAGTTCCAATTTTGGTAGGGACATCGCTATATCGTCTCGGCTGTTGATGCTGATCAAGAACATATATACTTTAAGGGGTCGGCCACGCCTCCTTCTGCCTGTTACGCACATTTCGCTTCAGACAAACTTAATAGACCCCTCTAATCTTTTTTAGAGTAGGGGGCTAACAAGTAAGAAAGCCTACAGTCGAGCGAGCCGACTGTAAAAGACCCCGTACTCCTTCTAGTGCGCGTTTTGCCATACAAATAAGTCATTTTCGAACGATTTGTCCTATCGGAGCTATAGGCTATATTTGCCCGATCCAGACCAAACTTGGTGAGGATAGTTATATTGGTTCCACACACATAATGTGTTAGTTTGGTTGCAATCGCTCAACTAAAACTTCATGTCTCCATACAAATCACCCATTTTCGACTGATTTGTCCTATGGGAGCTATAGGCTATAGTTGTCCGATCCGGACCAAATTTGGTGAGGATAGTTATAATGGTACTTTACACGAAATGTGTTAGTTTGGTTACAGTCGCTCAACTAAAACTACATGTCTCCATACAAATCACCAATTTTCGACCGATTTTGGTTCCGATAGCTCTATTCGCTTTCAAGCCCCAATATGCAATATGATACATCCTCACTCTCCCGCTGCGGCGGCATATACATATACATACTTTTATGTAAACATTTATTCATTTATACATACATATGTTTATACATATATATACATTTTTACGTACATATGTTTATACATAAGCATACCGTTCCTCTGCCGGTGTTACTGTCAGCGCAGCTACGCGGTCTTAGCTATAGTTAACAATTGTTATAGAATTAAGAATCATTGAATAAACGGAGCTAAAGACAACCAGGCATATTTAGCTCCAATATATTTTGGACGAATTATTCTACAATACTATGGTTATAATTAATGTTATATAAACGTCTTAGAAGTTCCTCGTAGGGTGTCTGTGATTTGAATTCGTCAATGAGGGCATTCCTTAGTTCTTCCCAGGTTATAGCTGCTGTGAGTTGGGAAACTCGTTGTGCTGATCCAGATGTCTGCATCTCGATGGCTCTAAATAAAACGCTGTGCTGTCTTACGTCTTGTGTTGGGTAAAGCTGCATGATGAAGTCGAAGATTGGCACTTGACGTATCTGTCCTAAGACAGTTAAGTACAGTTGTTCAAAATAGTCCAAAGGATCTATTTATTAGAAGAACACTGTTTGGTGTATTGAAAGCTTTTGTGTTTCGCGATATTCTTAATATGGCAATGTGCGGTCGCACATTGAATGTGGGCCACGATTAATAATTGGTTTGTTAAGTTTTAAAACACACGCGTTGATTATTTTGCGGATATCAGAAAGTTTTTCCCAAAATTGTAATGTTCTGAACCGAATCACTTTTTGCGGCAAATTCGCGTGCTCAATCCTAGAAAGTCACTTGGTCGTACAAGGATTTCTATTAGCGGATCAAAAAAGGATCGATTACTGTTACAAGGATATTTTTCCGATATCCTACCGGTAACAATAACATATTCTTGTAAGCAGGCACATATAAGTATGTATATACATTTGACAGTATACATATATATTCACATACATATGCATATATATGCAATACATACATACATACTCAGTGCAGTGCAGTGGCCGACACGGCCAGCGCCCGCAGGCTGCGTTGCCGCTAGCAAGCAGCACAAACATTCGTTCATATGGTTGTATGTTTCTGTCTCGCTTGCACACATGCATTGACATTTCGTTCAATTATAAACTTTCTTACATATCTAGCTATTTTGTTTATTGTCCGATTTGTATGCAACTTTCAGGATACTTTGATATATTTTGTCTTTAAACGAATGTAAAATTACAATACTGTGCGATAAGAACATATGCCTTCAAATCGGAATTGAAGTTTGAAAGTTATTTTATTTCTTGTAGGAAAAGGGGGCGTGGCAGTACAAAATTTTTAATGACAATGCATTTATGCCGACTCAAGGAACTTGCATTCCAAAATTGGTATTCCAAAGTGTCATAGGTGTGTCTAGTTTTTTGATCATTGTGGGCGAATGGGGCGTGGCATCGAAAATAAAAAGATTCTTGTATTGACTGACTTAATATCGAATTGATACTGACCAAATTCAAACTTGTAGCTCTTACCATCACTGAAATCTGTTTATTCATATGGACAGACAGACAGACAGACGGACAGACGAACGGACGGACGGACGGACAGACGGACAGAAGGACATTGCTATATCGTCTCGGCTGTTGATGCTGATCAAGAATATATATACTTTATGTGGTCGCCCACGCATTCTTCTGTCTGTTACGCACATTTTGCGTAAGACAAACTTAATAGACCCCTATACTAGTTTTTAGGGTATGGGGTCTTGAAATAAATTATCAAAATAATCCACTGACGGGATTCGAACCCCGGACTTTACGCACACGCGTCAGAGCCCTAACAGTTGCACCACGCCCCTCTCTTAAAAGTGATCGACTACCTGCGTTTAGATATGTTTTTTTGTCATATAACAAAAATTAATAAAATGTCCCTGACGGCGCTCGAACAAGTGCTATGAATAAGATCAGGCATCTTTACTACTTAGACAATACTCCTCGTTGAAGTTGATGTAAATAATTCAAATTTAAATAGTAAATAAAAAGCAAAAATTTGAAATAAACTTACACTGCGTTCACTACAGACGGACTTTCATTCCAAATTTGGTGGCTCTAGCTCTTGTAGTCTAGAAGATCCAGGTGTTCAGACAGACGGACGGGACGGTCAGACGGACATTACTATATCGTCTCGGCTGATGCTGATCAAGAATATATATACTTTATGGTGTCGGGCACGCCTCCTTCTGCCTGTTAGGCACATTCCGCTTCAGACAAATTTAATAGACCCCTTTATTTTCTTTAAGAGTACGGGGTCTAAAAATTTATATAACGTTAACGTCACTAACTATGTTCATAAATCATAAATTTTAATAAATTATGTCGAAATGACACACAATCATGACTAAGAATTTATTAAAGAATACTTATGTTCAAAGAAAAGTGTTATTTACTTCAGCAACGAAGCCGATTTTCTTACTTTCCAGAATGCTTTCGTTGAAATAATTGGTCCCAATAATATAACAAAAGTAATGAGATCAACTAAAAAACTAACAGACCTCCAAACTAATGCCGAATTTCAAGAATACATAACTAACACACACCAAAAGTTACAACATCCAGGTATAGAGAAAACGACATCATTATTTAAAGAAAAGTATTACTCTCCTGAGTACCAGAACTTAATTCAAAATATTATTGACGAGCCCAAAATTTGTAACGTAGCAAAAAGAGAACATAGAAACGCTATATTAGCTTTTGAAATAACTCCAGAAATCCACAAAAAAAACCAGAAAGAATGCTATAGTCGGCTCGCGACTTTAGGATACCCGTTACTCAGTTTAATTATATTATTATTATTATTTATTTATTAACGCAGACTAAAAGCAGTCGCGAGTATTTAATTTAATTATATGATTACGTTGTGTATAGATATATAATTTAAATTTACATAGTATTAAAAGTAATAATTAAAAAATTTAAATTTAAATTAAACTGAAATTAAAAAGATAATAATTAGACCATTAATCTGGGAAAACAAACAAACAAATTGATCCAACATTTGTTGCAAGGGCTGGGAAAAACCCAGAAAAACCCAACCAGATCAAAAAAATTTTGCCAAAACTAGCTCGAAAGATCACTGATTTAAGGGGAAGAATGGATGGCAGAGACTCCATTCTTACTGCCCTTGGAAATCAGAGATATAACGGAGTTGGCTGTAAAGTGAAGCTTTAATATGGAAGAGAGAGAGATGTATCAATCAATCTATAGTGTTCATTATAATTAGAGCATAATACCCGAAAACGATTGTGCAAAGCATAGTCAGTTGTGCATGTTGGTAGAGATAAAGGTATGTAGTACCTAGTGGTCCTGGAGGGAATATTAAATTTAAGGCGTTCTAAAAGAGATGGGGAGCAGATATCACCAATTATTAATTTATGGAGGAAGATTACCCCAAGAACTCTTCTCCGATTAGTAAGGGATGGAAGATTCAGAAGCAAGAGTCTGTTAGTATAAGATGGAAGGCGAAGATTAGGGTCCCAATTAAGTCCACGAAGCGCGAAGAGTAAAAACTGCTTCTGCACTGACTCAATTAAAGCTTGACCATGAGCATGTTGAGGAGACCAGACACATGAACAATACTCAAGAATGGGACGGACTAGGGATGTGTAAAGAAGTTTGGTGACGAATGGATCATTAAATTCCTTAGACCAGCGTTTAATAAATCCAAGAGTTCCCTTAGCTTTATTAACTACAGTGGAAATATGATGTGTGAAACTTAATTTATTATCAAAAAGAACACCGAGGTCAACGACTGACAATATACGTTTTAGAGGTATATTGTCAATGTGATAGTTGGCTAAGTAAGGAGTCACCCTGTTAAATGTCATAAACAGGCATTTAGAAAAATTTAGGTTCAAGTGATTAGTTATGCACCAGTTGTGCATAGAATTTAAATCATCTTGAAGAAGCGTATGATCTGGGGGATCCTTATAAGACAATAATAATTTCACGTCATCGGCATACATAAGTATACGACAATGGGCTAGTGAAGAAGGAAGGTCATTTATAAAAAGATTAAAAAATAGGGGGCCTAGGTGACTACCCTGGGGAACTCCAGAAGTAACGAAGACAGATTTAGATATGGCTGATCTAAGCATAACCCTTTGGGTCCTACCTGTAAGATATGATGATATCCACAGAAGAAGGGAAGGTGGGAAGCCTAAAATGCATAGTTTATGCAGAAGGAGGTTATGATTAACAGAGTCAAACGCTTTACTGAAATCAGTATAGATGACATCAGTTTGCATTCTATTAAGGAATGCCTCATTTACAAAAGAGGTAAATTCCAATAGATTGGTCGAAGTCGACCGACTCTTAACAAAACCGTGTTGGGCAGGGGAGATAATTGACTTGCAGAGGTGTTGCAAAGTCGAAGTAATTATCTTTTCGAAGAGCTTAGGGATTGCGGACAACTTCGCAATTCCCCTGTAGTTGGATATATCCGACTTGCAACCTTTTTTATGCAGAGGGATAATGTAAGATTCTTTCCAAAGGGAAGGAAAGACAGAGGATTCCAAAGAGAGGTTAAAAAGAATTGAAAGAGGTTTAATTATAGAAGAACAGCACTCCTTAAGCACGCAACTAGGAATGTTGTCAGGCCCAGGAGAGAAGGAAGATTTTAAGTTGCTAATGGACGAAAGCAGACAACTATCAGAAATATAAGGAAAAAAAACGGAATTAGAGGATGGGAGTTTAAAGGGGTAAAAGAAGTTAGTAGGCAAACTAGGGGAATACGTAGATTGAAAAAAGTTAGCAAAGAGATCGGAAGCAGCCGAGTCGTCACTTACTTTAGCAGTATTGAAGAAAAAAGAATTGGGTAAAGTAGAAGATTTGCGTTTAGAGTTAACAAAGTTATAAAATTGTTTAGGATCGCGCGCAAATTGATTCTTGCAACTAACGAGACAATCTTCATAGCATTGAGAATTAAGAAGGGTAAAGGCTGCTTTTGCTTTAGAATAATTTAAAAAGTCTAAGCTAGAACCAGTCTCCTTAAACTTTTTAAAATATTTTGATTTTTTATTTTTTAAGTTAGACAGTCTTGGTGAGAACCAAGGAGATTTATGTGAAACGGACTTTACAGCCCTATATGGAATACAGACATCAAAGATTGAATTTAATATGTTGTAAAAATACTCGACAGCTATCTTAATATCGTTCGTGCTGTATAGTATAGACCAGTCAGTAGCAAAAATCAGTTGATTTAGCAAAGAAAAATTTCCTTTGCGAAAGCAACGGCGCGACTTGGAAGAGGATGAAGGAGGTGAACGGATGAAGTTAGGGATAGACAGGGAAAGTTCTAGAGTAGGATGAAAAGAATCTTCAGGAGCAACTACAGGAGAAGATCTAGTGACAATGGCACTGGATGAATCATTAACGAAGATAAGATCCAGCATCCGGTTCAGACGATTAGATATATGATTGATTTGAAAAAAAGGAAGATCAATCAAACTATCTAAAAAGTCGTTATTGGGTGTGGGTATGTAATCAAACTTGTCGAAAAACGTCCAGGAAACGTTTGGCAAGTTAAAATCTCCTAGTATCACAAAGAAATCACAATCACGAATGTGACTAAATATTTCTTTGATGAAATTGAAATGCTGTAAATAAACTGACATTTCTGAGGAAGGAGGAATGTAAGAGCAAGTTACATAAAGGGCAAATGACGAAAAAGTAACCTTAACGGCAACAAATTCAATTTCGTCCAGTGGTGAAACATCTATTAATTCAGCATTAAGGGAGGATTTTACTGAAATAAGAACTCCACCACCGCGTCGATTAAGACGATCGCGCCTGAAAATGTTATAATGAGATGACATTATTTCATTATCAGATATGCTAGAATTCAGCCAAGTCTCTGAAAATGCAACAATGTCAGAATCAAAAGATAAACTATTTTTATGCAACTGTTTTAACTTAGACCCAAGACCCCTAACATTCTGATACTGAATGAAAAGTTGGTCAGAGCCTAGTTTTTTGAAGTTATGACTGGGGCCGCTTGAGTCGAACCACTAGTCGGAAGGATGACTGGAGTTGAACGAGTTCTATTTTTCGGTTTGAACTCATGTACAATCATATGTGGGGGCCAGAACTTTGGATCACATATGATAGGAAATATGTCAGGGGACACACTAATCTTAAATGATGAAATTTCTCTTGGCTCAGAGAAATTAAATTTAGAAATTGAAACGCTACCTGGAGTTTTGGTAGCGATAAAAGCTGCAATAGACTCAATAGTCGTATCTGCAGATAGTCTAGATATAAATACCTGCTTACGTGGAGCCACGACCGTAAGCAGGGGGAGGCTGAACTGCTATGGGAGTAGCAACGGGGTGACTATTACGTCGACTTGGAGGGCTTTTGGTGTTTTTACTTGTTACAATAGAGTTGATTACAGGTAACACCGAATTATTGGGGGTGAAGGGGAGCAGCGGGGGCGGCAACAGAGCGACTGTTACGCCGAATAGGGGGGACTCTTCGAGTTATTACTCGTAGCCACTGCACCATTTACAGCCACAGATTTGATCACTGGTGATGGGGCGACTACGGGAGAGGCAGGCATAGCCGGGGAAGTATGGTTGCATAAGGGCCGATCGGGTACTGGGGAAGTAGCGGGAGGAATGGATGAATTGGGAGGTAAGGAGTTACAGGGAGAAGGAGAAAAAGACAAAAGGGGAGGCCCACTATGCAACGGTGATGTACTCAGAGAAATAGGCGGAAGAGGTAATGAAAGATGTTGAATAGACCTCAACATCTTGTCAGGCGGAGTCTCGAATTTATAGTCACTAAGCAAGTCAGCACTAATATCAAAATCAGTGCTAAGCTGCTTAGCGAGTGAGCGCAGTTTTAGGAATTGTTTTTTTCACAGTATTGTACATACGTGAAAAATCGTATTGCAACTCAATACAAACTGGGCATGACTATTTTAATCCACCACTACCTAATTTGGCAGAGGAAATGAATTTTTCAAATTCACGCCCAGTGAGACCTGCACATTTAATGTGCATAATATTGTCGCACAGCCAACAGTGCACATAATTTGGTTGGTCACTGTCCCGAGATGGGCCATACGAGAAATTTTTCTTACAGCAGGCCATTTCACTCAAAATATTTTCAAACAACTTGGAGTGAAAACGAAATGAATTTGAGTGAAAAGTTTGCTTTGATGTAAACAAATATGCTCGAAAACAGAATTCGCAAAAAGTGCAAAAACAAAATATTAACGAAACAGTTAAACAACAAAGGACGCAAGCGCAAAAGCAAATTGAGTGCAAGCGAGCGACACACAAACTTAGCTCAGCTGAGCAACGTGAAGGGAGCAAAGGTCACAGCAAAAACGGGCACAAACAAAAACACAGCTGAGACGCTGTATTAATAAAATTATTGATATAGTACTAAAATACACACTAAAACCAACTTTGCACAAACCAGATTTAGGGTATCACTTAGTAAAAATATACAGATGAATAAAATTCAATTAAAATTCACAAGTTTAAGCAAAAAATAATTAAATAAGCGGAGCGATGAAAAAACACCCCGGCCAAGCGTAAAAAATCTCCCTCAATTGGATATTAAAAAAAAAATAAAAAAAATTTTTATGTTAAACACCCTTATTATTTTTTTAAATAAAATTTTTGGAATACAGAAAATTTTCATACAAATTCATATTTTTTTACAGCGTATTTTTTCCCCAATGGTTCTTAGGGGAGTTTTACGAAAAAGCGACTGACGGTTGAAAACTTGGTCAGCATGTTTATATTATTGACAAATATATTCTGTGTGAGTTTCACTAAAATTGCTTGTCCCACGCAAAAGTTATTCATATAAATCCATATTTGGAGCGTGTTTTGACCAAATGTCCCTATGGGAGCTATACGATATAGTTGTCCGATTTGGATGAAACTTAGTCAATATGTTTATATTATTGACAGATATATTCTGTGTGAGTTTCACTAAAATTACATGGCCCACGCAAAAGTTATTCATATAAATCCATATTTGGAGCGTGTTTTCACCAAATGTCCCTATAGGAGCTATACGATATAGTTGTCCGATTTGGATCAAACTTGGTCAGTATATGTACTCCCTAGACGTGTACTTTCTGTGTCAATTTGGTTTAGATAGCATTGCTAACAAAAAAGTTTTCTATACTAAAACATGCTATTTTTACCTGTTTTTACCTTTGTATGCACATAGAACGCCCTAAAGTGGGCGTGTCAAAAAAACAAAAACAAACTTGTACTGCTTGGGCATTTTATCTTTCGTTTGCGACTACTCGGGCCTTTCTAGCTCTTATAGTCTCTGAGATCCTTTTGTTCACACAGACGGACAGACGGACGGACGGACAGACGGACATGGCTATATCGACTCGACTAGTCATGCTGATCAAGAATATATATACTTTATGGGGTCTGTCATGTCTCCTTCTCCCTGTTACATACATTCCAACGAATACAATATACCCTTTTACTCTACGAGTGACGGGTATAAAAACAAGTAAGAAAGGCTACAGTCGAGCGAGCCGACTGTTAAAGACCCCGTACTCATTCTAGTGCGCGTTTTACCATACAAATAAGTAATTTTCGAACGATTTGTCCTATGGGAGCTATAGGCTATAGATGTCCGATACAGACCAAATTTGCTGAGAATAGTTATAATAGTACCATACACATAATGAGTAGTTTGGTTACAGTCGCTCTACTAAAACTTCATGTCTCCATACAAATCACGAATTTTGGGCCGATATGTCCTATGGGAGCTATAGGCTATAGTTGTGCGATCCGGACCAAATTTAGTGAGGATAGTTAGATAGGTACCATACACATAATGTGTGTTAGTTTGGCTGCAATCGCTCAACTAAAACTTGATGTTTCCATACAAATCACCAATTTTCGACCGATTTGTTCTATGGGAGCTATGGGCTATAGTTGTCCGATCTGGACCAAATTTGGTGAGGATAGTTACAATGGTACCATACACAAAATGTGTGATTTTGGTCTCCCTAACTCTGGTCGTTTTTATACTCTCTGCAAGAGAGAGTATATTGGGTTTGTGCAAAAAAAAACAAGAAAGAAAAGTACAGTCGAGCACGCCCGACCGTAGAATACTCTCTACATTTTATTCCCGATCATTTTAATAAAATCGGTATTCGGGTATATCAATTGAAAGTACTTGCAATAAAACACGTTGAAACAAAAACATCTGATTGTATGTACACACACACATATACATTTGACATTAGAACTTCTAATTTAGAAGTATGCACGCACATATGTATGTGTGTATATGTTATACATACACAATTGGTTGGCACGGCCAGCATTCACAGGCAGAAGGAGGCGTTGCAGACCCCATAAAGTATATATATTCTTGATCAGCATCACAAGCCGAGTCGATATAGCCATGTCCGTCTGTCCGTCTGTCTGTCCGTCTGTCTGTCCGTCTGTCCGTATGTACAAACAGATTTCAGAGATGGTAAGAGCTACAAGTTTGAATTTGGTCTCTATCGACTCGATATTAAGTCAGTCAATACAAGAATCTTTTTTTGTTCGATGCCACGCCCCATTCGCCCACAATGTGCAAAAAACTAGAAACACCTCGGAAAAAATTGTTGTTTTAGGCGAATATCTCAGTAACTATGGCACTTAGGAACACCAAATTTGGTATGTAAATTCCTAGATACGGCATAAATGCATTGTCATCAAAAATTGTGGACTGCAACGCCCCCCTTTCCAACAAGAAATAAAATATTTTGCAAACTTCAATGCCGATTTTAAGGCATATGTTTTTATCGTACAGTATTATTATTTGAAATTCATTTGAAAACAAAATATATCAAACTATCCTGAAAGTTGCATCTAAATCGGACAATAAACAAAAGAGCTAGACATGTAAGACAGTTGATAATTTAACGCCATTTCACTGCATGTGTGCGAGCGAAATAGAAACATACAAACATGTTAGCGAACGGTTCGCTGCTTGCTGGCGGCAGCGCTGCCCGCGAATGCTGGCCTTGCTGACCAATTGTATATGTATTACATATGTATACACACACACATATGTGCGTGCATACATATAATGTCACATGTATTTGTGTGTGTATACATACAATCAGATGTTTTTGTTTCAACGTGTTTTATTGCAAGTACTTTGAATTGATATACTCGGATACCGACTTTTAAATGATCGGGAACCACGAAGGTTCAATGCGCACTCCTACGGCCGGGCGTTCCGGTACTTTTTTTTTACAATGCGGGGGCGGTAAGGGGCGTGGCAAATGTTCAAATTTTTTGGCTCTAGCTCTTGTAGTTTAAAAGATCCAGGTGATCATACAGACGGAAATCCCTATATCGTCTCGGCTGTTGATGCTGATCAAGAATATATATACTTTACGGGGTCGGAAAAGCCTCCTTCTGCCTGTTACGCACATTTCGCTTTAGACAAACTTAATAGACCCCTTTACTCTTTTTTAGAGTACGGGGTCTTAATATAATCTCGAAAAAGATCTAAACGATCTAACAATTCCTGGCTATTGCACTCCTTATGCGCATTGACACTACCTGATATGGCTGAAGCATTAGAAACACAGACATGATTCAGATTTAGAATTCAATACAAGTGTCATAAGCACAAACGACAAAATGGCAGAACTAAATGACCGAAGGGCATATATGAGGCATACTTCAAATGCCATCCCTGAATTCAATGGACAAAAAATACATTTTCAAAGATTTATAACACCCTTAAGGTTAGTAAACATGATGAATGGTGACTTCGAAGATATAGCAGTTGAGGTAATAAAGTCAAAAATTAATGGCCCAACGTTATATAAAGTCCAACAGGAAACTTCAATCGAAGCAATAATACAAAAATTGCAAGGCATTATAGTTGGTGAAACATCCAAAGTCATAAAAGCCAGATTGAAGAACACAACTCAGAAAGGTAAAAACGCTGACAAATTCACAACGGAGATTGATAACTTACGCAAACTCCTTGAACCGGCGTATATCGATGAAGGTACGCCAGCGGAACTTACTCATAAGAATAGCACTGACGATGCTTTAGAAGCAATGATTGAAAATTGTGAACAAAGTAGACTTAAAACAAGTAAGAAAGGCTACGTACTCCTTCTAGTGCGCGTTTTCCATACAAATCAACAATCTTCGGCCGATTAGTCCTATGGGAGTTATAGACTACAGTTTTCCGATCAGGACCAAACTTGGTGAGGACAGTAACAATGGCATCCTACACACATTGTCTTAATTTGGTTGCAATCGCTCAACTGAAACTTCATGTCTCCATACAAATCACCAATTTTCGACCGATTTGTCATGTGGGAGCTATGGGCTATAGTTGTCCGATCCGGACCAAATTTGGTGAGGATAGTTATAATGGTACTTTACACGAAATGTGTTATTTTGGTTACAGTCGCTCAACTAAAACTACATGTCTCCATACAAATCACCAATTTTCGACCGATTTTGGTTCCGATAGCTCTAGTCGCTTTCAAGCCCCAATATGCAATATGATACATCCTCACTCTCCCGCTGCGGCGGCATATACATATACATACATTTATGTAAACATTTATACATTTATACATACATATGTTTATACATATATATACATTTATACGTACATATGTTTATACATAAGCATACCGCTCCTTTGCCGGCGTTACTTTCAGCGCAGCTACGCGGTCTTAGCTATAGTTAACAATTGTTATAGAATTAAGAATCATTGAATAATCGGAGCTAAAGACAACTAGCCATATTTAGGTCCCATATATTTTGGACGAATTATTCTACAAAACTATGGTTATAATTAATGTTATATAAACGTCTTAGAAGTTCCTCGTAGGGTGTCTGTGTTTTGAATTCGTCGATGAGGGCATTCCTTAGTTCTTCCCAGGTTGTGGCTGCTGTGAGTTGGGAAACTCGTTGTGTTGATCCAGATGTCTGCATCTCGATGGCTCTAAATAAAACGCTGTGCTGTCTTACCTCTTGTGTTGGGTAAAGCTGCATGATGAAGTCGAAGATTGGCACTTGACGTATCTGTCCTAAGACTTGTTTGAGGTGCATCTCAGATAGTTCCATTGCTGTAGTTGTTGTCATGATGTTGTTTGTGTTGTTTAATTGTTCTTTGTAAATAAAAATTTTGTTCTTTCACAAAAATTTATTTTTTGTTGTCACTTCAGGTTTGGTTTTCTTTTGGTGGATTATAAGGAGCTTACTGTTTACAGGGATCAATTTAATGATGTGTAAAGCCCGGAAATAAGTCCTTTAAGTACAGTTGTTCAAAATAGTCCAAAGGATCTATTTATTAGCAGAACACTGTTTGGTGTATTGCAAGTTTTTGTGTTTCGCGATATTCTTAATATGGCAAGTATATTTTGGTGGCGGTCGCAAATTGACTGTGGGCCACGATTGATAATTGGTTTGTTAAGTTTTAAAACATACGCGTTGATTATTTTGCGGATATCAGAAAGTTTTTTCCAAAATTGTAATGTTCTGAACCGAATCACTTTTTGCGGCAAATTCGCGTGCTCAATCCTAGAAAGTCACTTGGTCGTACAAGGATTTCTATTAGCGGATCAAAAAGGATCGATTACTGTTACAAGGATATTTTTCCGATATATTACCGGCTGCGCCAATAACGTAGTTCGAAGATGGGTTATTTAAAAAAATATAATTTTAAAGATACAAATCTAGACTAACTTATTCTATGTTCTGGAGACGTTTAGCAAACCTCGGCTTTGAGCTTTTATTGATTGGACTTCAGACTTTTGGAGCTTTTGACTCTTATGTAAATAAAGAGGCTCTCGATCTTGAAGAGATTGAGCTTTAAGAGAATTCTGTCGGCCAGAATTTGTGCAACGTAGCAGTTTCAACCCCAATGGTGGGAATAGCGATTCTGGCGAATTGTTTATGATATTTGGTACGTTCGTGGGAAGCCAGAATTGTAATTGTCACCATTTGATTATTTTATAATGTTTGGCTTAAATCTGTGGGAAAGGAATGTGTAATTAAAATGAAAAGTGCGTGCTAGGCGTAATCTATGGGTACATATGTGTCTACATATGTCACTATATACTTTAAGGGGTCTGCCACGCCTCCTTTTGCCTGTTACATACTTTTCACAAATCCAATATACTCTCTCTTGCAGAGAGTATAAAAACAAGAAAGAAAAGTACAGTCGAGCACGCCCAACCGTAGAATTCTCTCTGCATTTTATTCCCGATTATATGGCTATACTATTCAAGTCGGAAGAAGATTATTACAATGGATAGTAATTGCAGTAAAACTCGTTGAAACAATAACATATTCTTGTAAGCAGGCACATATAAATATGTATATACATTTGACAGTTTACATATATATTCACATGCATATGCATATATATGCAATACATACATACATATACAGTGCATTGCAGTGGTCGACACGGCCAGCGCCCGCAGGCTGCGTTGCCGCTAGCAAGCAGCACAAACGTTCGTTCATATGCTTGTATGTTTCTATCTCGCTTGCACACATGCATTGACATTTCGTTCAATTATTAACTTTCTTACATGTCTAACTCTTTTGTTTATAGTCCGATTTGTATGCAACTTTCAGGATAGTTTGATATATTTTGTCTTCAAATGAATTTGAAATAACAATACTGTATGATAAAAACATATGCCTTAAAATCGGCATCGAAGTTTGAAAGTAATTTTATTTCATGTGGGAAAAGGGGGCGTGGCAGTACAAAGTTTTTAATCACAATGCATTTATGCCGACTCAAGGAACTTGCATTCCAAAATTGGTATTCCAAAGTGTCATAGTTACTGAAATATTCGCCTAAAACATACATTTTTTACGAGGTGTGCCTAGTTTTTTGATCATTGTGGGCGAATGGGGCGTGGCATCGAAAATAAAAAGATTCTTGTATTGACTGACTTAATATCGAATTGATATTATTGATGTGAAAATAGTTTTTTTGGCTCTAGCTCTTGTAGTTTAACAACCAGGTGATCATACAGACGGACGGACAGATGGACAGACAGATAGGCGGACATACAGACATCGCTATATCGTCTCGGCTGTTGATGCTGATCAAGAATATATATACTTTATGGGGTCGGAAAAGCCTCCTTCTGCCACATTTCGCTTCAGACAAACTTAATAGACCCCTATACTCTTTTTTAGAGTACGGGGTCTTAATATAATCTCGAAAAAGATCTAAACGATCTAACAATTCCTGCGCTATTGAAACTACCTGATATGGAAGCATTGTCTGAACAAGACAACGATTCAGATTTAGAATTCAATACAAGTGTCATAAGCACAAACGACAAAATGGCAGAACTAAATGACCGAAGGGCATATATGAGGCATACTTCAAATGCCATCCCTGAATTCAATGGACAAAAAATACATTTTCAAATATTTATAACACCCTTAAGGTTAGTAAACATGATGAAAGGTGACTTCGAAGATATAGCAGTTGAGGTAATAAAGTCAAAAATTAATGGCCCAACATTATATAAAGTCCAACAGGAAACTTCAATCGAAGCAATAATACAAAAATTGCAAGGCATTATAGTTGGTGAAACATCCAAAGTCATAAAAGCCAGATTGAAGAACACAACTCAGAAAGGTAAAACCGCTGACAAATTCACAACGGAGATTGATAACTTACGCAAACTCCTTGAAGCGGCGTATATCGATGAAGGTACGCCAGCGGAACTTACTCATAAGAATAGCACTGACGATGCTTTAGAAGCAATGATTGAAAATTGTGAGCAAAGTAGACTTAAAACAAGTAAGAAAGGCTACGTACTCCTTCTAGTGCGCGTTTTCCATACAAATCAACAATCTTCGGCCGATTAGTCCTATGGGAGTTACAGACTACAGTTTTCCGATCAGGACCAAACTTGGTGAGGACAGTAACAATGGCATCCTACACATATTGTCTTAATTTGGTTGCAATCGCTCAACTGAAACTTCATGTCTCCATACAAATCACCAATTTTCGACCGATTTGTCCTATCGGAGCTATAGGCTATAGTTGTCCGATCCAGACCAAACTTGGTGAGGGTATATTGTGTTCGTTGGAATGTATGTAACAGGGAGAAGAAGACATGGCAGACCCCATAAAGTATATATATTCTTGATCAGCATGACTAGCCAAGTCGATATAGTCATGTCCGTCTGTCTGTCTGTCCGTCCGTCCGTCTGTCCGTCTGTCCGTCTGTGTGAACAAAAGGATCTCAGAGACTATAAGAGCTAGAAAGGCCCGAGTGGTCGCAAACGAACGTACTGCCCAAGCAGTACAAGTTTGTTTTTTTTTTGACACGCCCACTTTAGGGCGTTCTATGTGCATACAAAGGTAAAAACAGTTAAAAATAGCATGGTTTAGTATAGAAAACTTTTTTGTTAGCAATGCTATCTAAACCAAATTGACACAGAAAGTACACGTCTAGGGAGTACATATACTGACCAAGTTTGATCCAAATCGGACAACTATATCATATAGCTCCCATAGGGACATTTGGTCAAAAACACGCTCCAAATATGAATTTAAATGAATAAATTTTGCGTGGGCCAAGCAATTTTAGTGAAACTCACACAGAATATATCTGTCAATAATATAAACATATTGACTAAGTTTCATCCAAATCGGACAACTATATCGTATAGCTTCCATAGGGACAATTGGTCAAAAGTACGCTCCAAATGTGAATTTATATGAATAACTTTTGCGTCGGCCAAGCAATTTTAGTGAAACTCACACAGAATATATTTGTCAATAATATAAACATGCTGACCAAGTTTCATTCAAATCGGACGACTATATCGTATAGCTCCCATAGGGACGATCGGGTAAAAATACGCTGTAAATATGAATTTATATGAATAACATTTGCGTGGTGCATATACATATACATACTTTTATGTAAACATTTATACATACAAATGTTTATACATATATATACATTTATACGTACATATGTTTATACATAAGCATACCGCTTCTCTGCCGGCGTTACTGTCAGCGCAGCTACGCGGTCTTAGCTATAGTTAACAATTGTTATAGAATTAAGAATCATTGAATAAACGGAGCTAAAGACAACTAGGCATATTTAGGTCCCATATATTTTGGACGAATTATTCTACAAAACTATGGTTATAATTAATGTTAAATAAACGTCTTAGAAGTTCCTCGTAGGGTGTCTGTGTTTTGAATTCGTCGATGAGGGCATTCCTTAGTTCTTCCCAGGTTATAGCTGCTGTGAGTTGGGAAACTCGTTGTGCTGATCCAGATGTCTGCATCTCGATGGCTCTAAATAAAACGCTGTGCTGTCTTACGTCTTGTGTTGGGTAAAGCTGCATGATGAAGTCGAAGATTGGCACTTGACGTATCTGTCCTAAGACTTGTTTGAGGTGCACCTCAGATAGTTCCATTGCTGTAGTTGTTGTCGTGATGTTGTTTGTGTTGTTTAATTGTTCTTTGTAAATAAAAATTTTGTTCTTTCACAAAAATTTATTTTTTGTTGTCACTTCAGGTTTGGTTTTCTTTTGGTGGATTATAAGGAGCTTACTGTTTACAGGGATCAATTTAATGATGTGTAAAGCCCGGAAATAAGTCCTTTAAGTACAGTTGTTCAAAATAGTCCAAAGGATCTATTTATTAGCAGAACACTGTTTGGTGTATTGCAAGTTTTTGTGTTTCGCGATATTCTTAATATGGCAAGTATATTTTGGTGGCGGTCGCAAATTGACTGTGGGCCACGATTGATAATTGGTTTGTTAAGTTTTAAAACACACGCGTTGATTATTTTGCGGATATCAGAAAGTTTTTTCCAAAATTGTAATGTTCTGAACCGAATCACTTTTTGCGGCAAATTCGCGTGCTCAATCCTAGAAAGTCACTTGGTCGTACAAGGATTTCTATTAGCGGATCAAAAAGGATCGATTACTGTTACAAGGATATTTTTCCGATATCCTACCGGCTGCGCCAATAACGTAGTTTGAAGATGGGTTATTTAAAAAAATATAATTTTATTTCACAACACGGTAATACGGAGTAAAGATACAAATCTAGACTAACTTAATCTATGTTCTGGAGACGTTTAGCAAACCTCGGCTTTGAGCTTTTATTGATTGGACTTCAGACTTTTGGAGCTTTTGGCTCTTATGTAAATAAAGGGGCTCTCGATCTTGAAGAGATTGAGCTTTAAGAGAATTCTGTCGGCCAGGATTTGTGCAACGACAGCAGTTTCAACCCCAATGGTGGGAATAGCGATTCTGGCGAATTGTTTATGATATTTGATATTTGGTGTTTGGCTTAAACCTGTGGGAAAGGAATGTGTAATTAAAATGAAAAGTGCGTGCTAGGCGTAATCTATGTCACCATATACTTTAAGGGGTCTGCCACGCCTCCTTTTGCCTGTTACATACTGTTCACAAATCCAATATACTCTCTCTTGCAGAGAGTATAAAAACAAGAAAGAAAAGTACAGTCGAGCACGCCCAACCGTAGAATACTCTCTGCATTTTATTCCCGATTATTTCAATAAAATCGGTATCCTAGTATATCAGTTGATAGTTCTTGCAATAAAACAGGTTGAAACAAAAACATCTGTTTGTATGTATGCACATATACATTTGACGTTACATGTTTTCACGCACACAATTGGTCGGCAGGGCCAGCATTCGCGGGCAGCGCTTCTTCTAGAAAGCAGCGAAAACGTTCGTTCACATGTTTGTATGCTTCTGTCTCGCTTGGACACATGCATTGACATTGCGTTCAATTATTAACTTCCTTACACGTCTAACTCTTTAGTTTATAGTAAGATTTGTATGCAACTTTCAGGATAGTTTGATATATTTTGTCTTCAAATGAATTTGAAATAACAATATTGTACGATAAGATCAAATCCCTTAAAATCGGCATTGAAGTTTGAAAATTATTTTATTTCTTGTGGGGAAAGGGGGCGTGGCAGTCCAAAATTTTTAACGACAATGCATTAATGCCGTCTTTAGAAACCTCCCTACCAAAATTGGTAGTCCTAAGAGCCATAGTTACTGAGATATTCGCCTAAAACATAAATTTTTTACGAGGTGTGTCTAGTATTTTGCTCATTGTGGGCTAACGAGGTGTGACATCGAAAAAAAAGATTCTTGTATTGACTGATTAAATATCGAGTCGATACTGACTAAATTTAAACTTGTAGCTCTTACCTTCGCCGTCTGTTCAAAAGGATAGACAGGCAGACAGACAGACGGACAGACGCTCATAACTATATAAACTCAGCTAGTGATGAAGATCAAGAATATATATACTTTATGGGGTCGGCCACGCCTCCTTCTCCCTGTTACATACTTTTTATTTGAAATGAGAATTCGACTAATTGACCCCAACAAAACTGTGCAACGTCGGCCGTATAGGCTTAATCCAGAAGAGAGAGAGAGATAGTGCGTGAGAGGTTAAGAGAGTTACTTAGATGTAACATTATCCGCCCATGCTGTTCTCCGTATGCAAAGCCCTATGTTCCTTGTAAAACTCCGACTCCGGGTGGCCGATACGAATTTCTTACAATGCCTTTCGGACTCAAAAATGCGCCTTCCATTTTTCAAAGGACAGTTATGCAATCTTTAGGCAATCTTGCATATTCATATGTAATTGTCTATATGGACGACAGTATGATCGTGTCACCAACAATTGAGTTAGGGTTGGAAAGATTGAGAACAGTATTGAACGTTCTGACAAGGGCTGGATTCATCTACAATATCTAGAAATGCTTTTAGACCCCATACTCTAAAAAAGAGTATAGGGGTCTATTAGGTTTGTCTGAAGCGAAATGTGCGTAACAGGTAGAAGGAGGCTTTTCCGACCCCATAAAGTATATATATTCTTGATCAGCATCAACAGCCGAGACGATATAGCGATGTCCGTCTGTCCGTCTGTCTGTCTGTTCGTCTGTCCGTCTGTCCGTCCGTCTGTATGAACACCTGGATCTTCTAAACTACAAGAGCTAGAGACACCAAATTTGGAATGAAAGTCCGTCTGTAGTGTACGCAGTGCAAGTTTATTTCAAATTTTTGCCACGCCCCCCACCGCCCCCGCAAATTGTAAAAAACTATTTTCACATCACCATAACTTGAAAACGACTAGAGCTAGAGAGACCAAATTCACACATTATGTGTATAGTACCATTATAACAATCCGGATCGGACAACTATAGCCTATAGCTCCCATAGGACAAACCGGTCAAAAATAAAAAATTTGTATGAAGACATGTAGTGTTGGTTGAGCAACCAAACTCACAGAGGATGTGTGTATAATTATTAAAAATATCCCCACCAAATTTGGTCCAAATCGGACAACAACAACATATAAAACAAATTAATCAAAAATGCTGAATTTTATGTACAAATTGTCTGTTTGCACTGCTTGCAATAGAAAAGTCTACGTTTACCTACACAAACTGCAGCAAGCAGTGTACTGTGTTAAATAAGCAATTATTGCATGTGAATGAAAATAATCCAACTGAATTATCAGCAGAGCCCTTCGGTCATTTAGTTCTGCTATTTTGTCGTTTGTGTTTATGACACTTGTATTGAATTCTAAATCTGAATCGTTGTCTTGTTTAGACAATGCTTCCATATCAGGTAGTGTCAATAGCGCAGGAATTGTTAGATCGTTTAGATCTCTTTCGAGATTATATTAAGACCCCGTACTCTAAACAAGAAAGAAAAGTACAGTCGAGCACGCCCGACCGTAGAATACTCTCTGCATTTTATTTTCGATCATTTTAATAAAATCGGTAGCCGGGTATATCAATTGATACTTGCAACAAAATACGTTGAAACAAAAACATCTGTTTGTATGTATACACACACACATACATTTGACATTAAAAGTATGCACGCACATATGTATTTGTGTATATGTTATACATACACAATTGCTCGGCACAGCCAGCATTCGCGAGCAGCGCTGTCGCTAAGCTACGCAAGCAGCGAAAACGTTCGCTCACATGTTTGTATGTTTCTATCTCGCTCGCACACATGCATTGGCATTGCGTTCAATTATCAACTTTCTTTCATGTCTAGCTCTTTTGTTTATTGTCCGATTTGTATGCAACTTTCAGGATAGTTTAATATATTTTGTCTTTAAACGAATGTGAAATAACAATACTGTACGATAAGAACATATGCCTTAAAATCGGCATTGAAGTTTGCAAATTATCTTATTTCTTGTGAGAAAAGGGGGCGTGGCAGTCCAAAATTTTTGATGACAATACAATTATACCGTCTCTAGGAACCTACATACCAAAATGGGTGTTCCTAAGTGCCATATTTACTGAGATATTCGCCTAAAACATCAATTTTTTACGAGGTGTTTCTAGTTTTTTGCTCATTGTGGGCGAGCGGGGCGTGGCATCGGAAAAAAAAAAGATTCTTGTATTGACTGACTTAATATCGAGTCGATAGAGACCAAATTCAAACTTGTAGCTCTTACCATCTCTGAAATCTGTTTGTTCATACGGACGGACAGATGGACAGACGGACAGACAGACAGACGGACAGACGGACATGGCTATATCGACTCGGCTTGTGATGCTGATCAAGAATATATATACTTTATGGGGTCGGCCACGCCTCCTTCTGCCTGTTACATACTTTTCACAAACACAATATACTCTCTCTTGCAGAGAGTATAAAAAGAGTATAGGGGTCTATTAAGTTTGTCTGAAGCGAAATGTGGCAGAAGGAGGCTTTTCCGACCCCATAAAGTATATATATTCTTGATCAGCATCAACAGCCGAGACGATATAGCGATTTCCGTCTGTATGATCACCTGGATCTTTTAAACTACAAGAGCTAGAGCCAAAAAATTTGAACATATGCCACGCCCCTTACCGCCCCCCGCAAATTGCAAACACAAAAGAAAAGTACAGTCGAGCATGCCCGACCGTAGAATACTCTCTGCAATTTATTCCCGATCATTTTAAAAAGTCGGTGTCCGAGTATATCAATTCAAACTACTTGCAATAAAACACGTTGAAACAAAAACATCTGATTGTATGTATTCACACACATATACATGTGACATTATACTATATGTATGCACGCACATATGTGTGTGTGTATACATATATAATACATATACAATTGGTCAGCAAGGCCAGCATTCGCGGGCAGCGCTGCCGCTAGCAAGCAGCGAAAACGTTCGCTCACATGTTTGTATGTTTCTGTCTCGCTTGCACACATGCATTGATATTGCGTTCAATTATTAACTTTCTTACATGTCTTACTCTTTTGTTTATAGTCCGATTTGTATGCAACTTTCAGGATAGTTTGATATATTTTGTCTTCAAATGAATTTGAAATAACAATACTGTATGATAAAATTATATGCCTTAAAATCGGCATTGATTGATTGCAGATCACTTCTTGTTTGCACCCTTGAAGTGAATACAATTCGTTGTAAACGGCGGTCAATATTTGCCATATGTGCTAGCGTAACAAAAACGCGATCTCCTCTATGTTTTTGTCCTTCCAGGCCGTAGTTAGCGATGAGACCAAGCGGCTAGCATATTCTGCCAAGCACTTTTCATTAGCCGGACGACTGCTTAACAAATTCAAAAACATCGCTGCTGGTGTTTCATCGCTTTCGTATCGATGAAGGAACAATTCTTTAAACTCGCTCCACTTCATGCTAGGATAGGAGATTTCTATTAGCCATTGGGATGTACTGCCCTCCATCGCATTGCATTGTTCATAATAAGCTTGCTGCCTTCTAGCGGCTGTTCAGTTAAAATATCTGCAGGCGCACACAACATTGAAGCGTCTACGCCTGCGCCGTTGGCAAAAAATTTCGGCAATGTAACCTCACGCTTTTGTTGTGGTTCTGATGTTTAAGCTTGCATTGGTTTACAAACTCCAACATGTTTTACTTTTGCATTTGCAAAATTACGCGCCACTGTTTTTCAGTAAATATAGGGGGTATCGCCAATCCCACTTCTGCTGTTGGAACTTCATCGATTTGGTCCATAGTCGCGTAGTTAACGAAGCGAGTTTCGGTGCTTATGCTTCCACGTGTCTTTCTAAAACTACCTGACAACACCAATGTTACTCCTCAGCATAGCTCTGAACCACACTCGACGGTACTTCTTAAAGCGACAAAATGCAAAGGACCAATCAGAGAGCAATTAGCGGCTGATGCAATATTACTAATATGATGAAATATGGAAATCAGGAGAAAATCAGAATTCCCATACACAGCAACACACACAGTGCGTGCATACAGTTCGCTTTGACATATGTAGGATTCTGGTGTAAACCAGAATATCCATATACACATACACAGCCACACACGTACGTGCAGTACGCAGCAACAATCACATACCGTGCGAACACTCAGTACGCTCCGACATATACTTTATGGGGTCTGCCACGCCTCCTTTTGCCTGCTACATACTGTTTGTATGTATAAACACACCAGAGAACTGCAACGAGTATACTCGAGTAAGTTCGAACATTTCAAACAACGATCGAGTAACAATTCAGCTCAGCCTGGTGTCCGAAAATGTTCGAATCACAACGATTCAGATGACCGTTTTCTGACTGATTCGAACTGATTCGAGCCTGAATCGGACTTGAATCGAACCTGAATCGAACCTGATTCGAACCTGAATCGGACTTGATTCGAACTTGATTCGAACATTTTGGTCGCAATCAGAACGGTCAGCCCATAGATCGTTTGCTGATCGTTCGATTGCAACCGACGATTGAAGCGACGCAACGAGTCTGACTGTCTTTTCAGTACAAATCGCTCGAGTAGCAAGCAAGTTGGCTGTTTCGCTTGCGTTGCGTGTCGTTCGTAGTGCTGCCATTTTTAAGTTTGAAAAATGCTAGATCTGGCAAAAAAAAAGCAAAAAAGCTAAATCCCATTGAAAATAAATAAGAAAATCGATTTTGTTTTCTCTTTTTTGTTCTTAATTATTTAACAAATGTAAAAATAACAAGAAAGAAAGGTTATCTTCGGCTCGCCGAAGATTAAATACCCTTGCAGTCATGCATGTTGCGTTCATTGGATTCAGTTACCAGTGGTTCCTATGGATGCTGTATGATATAATAGTCCGATTTAGATGAGATTTGGTCAGTATATAGGGAATAATAGCAAAGGAGTAGTGCGTGAATTTAGCTGAAATCGCTTAATAGACTTTACAGATTTTCATACCATGCCTTTAAACTGATTGTTCTTATGGCAGCTATATGATATAGTGGTTCGATCCGAATGAAATTTGGTCAACAGCTAGGGAAGTGAGTTTGGTTGAAATCGCTCAATCGACACTGAATATTTTCATACTAGGCATTTTCATCATTATCAATCGATTGTTCCTATGGAAGCTATATGATATAGTAGTCCGAATTGGATGAAATTTGGTCAGCATATAGGGAATGATAGCTTATGCGTACTGCGTGAATTTGGTTGAAATCGATCAATAGACATTAAAAATTTTCATACTAAGCCTTTGAACCGATTGTTCCTATGGCAGCTATATGATATAGTGGTTCGATCCGAATGAAATTTGGTCAACAGCTGGAGAATGATGGCAAATGTTTATGGCGTGAGTTTGGTTGAAATTGCTCAATCGACACTGAAAATTTTCATACTAGGCATTTTCATCATTTTCAACCGATTGTTCCTATGGCAGCTATATGATATAGTGGTCCGATTCGGATGAAATTTGGTTTGCACTCAAAAAAAATTTTTTTTGCAACCGATTGTTCCTATGGGAGCTATATGATATAGTCATCCGATCCTGCCGATTTTAACAAATGATCTGCCTGCAGAGAGAATACACATCTGTACCAAGTTTCATCAAGATAGCTTTAAAACTGAGAGACTAGTTCGCATAGAAACAGACGGACAGACGGACAGACGGACAAACAGACGGACATGGCTATATCGACTCGCCTGTTGATGCTGATCAAGAATATATATACTTTATGGGGTCGGAGATGCCTCCTTCAATGCGTTACAAACTTCGTGACAAAATTAATATACCCTCTGCAAGGGTATAAAAATGAAATATCTGAAAAATATGTGCATTGATTTTCTATGCGCGCATAAGAAAAAGCTAGATCTGGCGGGAAACATTTCAGAGAGCAACACTAATAGTACGCGCAACAAGCCTTAGATTTGTCTAAGTTTGATTGTATGCGTGCATGCAAGTATTAATATGTATGGCATACCACGCATTTCGCGTATATTTTTTAGACCCCGTACTCTAAAAAAGAGTATAGGGGTCTATTAAGTTTGTCTGAAGCGAAATGTGCGTAACAGGCAGAAGGAGGCGTGGCCGACCCCATAAAGTATATATATTCTTGATCAGCATCAACAGCCGAGACGATATAGCAATGTCCGTCTGTCCGTCTGTCCGTATGAACACCTGGATCTTTTAAACTACAAAAGCTAGAGCCGCCAAATTTAGAATGAAAGTCCGTCATTATGTCAGGCAGATCAAGTTTATTTCAAATCTTTGCCACGCCCCTTACCGCCCCCGCAAATTGTAAATAACTATGGTCACCTACGAAAAAATTGATGTTTTAAGCGAATATCTCAGTAACTATAGCACTTAGGAGTACCGTTTTTGGTATACAGGTTGCTAGAGACAGCATAAATGCATTGTCATTAAAATTTTTGGACTGCCACGCCCCCGTTTTCCCACACGAATGAAATAATTTTCAAACTTCAATGCCATTTTTAAGGCATTTGCACTTATCGTACGGTATTGTAATTTCAAATTCGTTTGGAGACAAAGTATCACAAACTATCCTGAAAGTTGCATACAAATCGGACAATAAACAAAAGAGCTAGACACGTAACAAAATTAACAATTTCACGCAAAGTCAATGCATGTGTGCAAGCGAGACAGAAGCATATAAACATGTGAGCGAACGTTTTCGCTGCTTGTGTATCGACAGCGCTGCTCGCATATGTGTATGTATGCACATATATAAAATAGGAATCAATCAGGTTCTTCTTCATTTTCTTGTTTGTATGGAAAAATTATTGAAATTTTTATACTCGTTGCAGGTCTCTGATACACACATATACATTTGACATTATATGTATATACGCACATATGTAAATTAAGTTGTCCGATTGTCCAAGTAGCTTTAACTGCTTGATGCGGTGGTCCTCCTGCGGGTTCCGTGGTATAGAATCCTTTATGAAGATTATGTTGGAGAGATAACTGTCTCTCTTATCACTGGCCTTGTGGTACAGCAATATAGAATTAATAATTCAAAGTGTTTACGGCTTGTTGCCGGAGCAAGGTTTATTGAAGAAGCGTTAGCTTTCGTTATAAGAACAGAACTAAAACTAGGAGCCACCAGCAAGCTGAAGCATAAGGTAAATCAAAAGTATTTAATTGCAAAAGAATGCAAAGCTACAAAATATATGTACTTAGAACTACAAAGCTACAGTCGGCAAGCCGACTTGGCATAAGCGATAATGCTGATCTTGCGGCATGTGCAAGATATCAGATTACCGCCGGTTGACCGTCACATTCAGGGCGCTGAACTGAACTTCGCTGATTTGGCATCTTGAGTGCAATTGTTGGCTAACAGTTGCGTTTGTTAATGTTACACAACAATGTGCGAGGGGCACTCGTTAAATACTCTCCCCTCAGAATGATCTTAAGTCCTGGCGAAGCTACTATGCCCGGCATCCTGTCTATGACCTCACGTTGGTTCACGTACTTCGTTCCGTTTATGACAGCTACGCGCTCAAATGTGATGAGGAAGGTACCGTTGGATTATATTGTTGAGCCGTCATCGGTGCTGATGTTAGCGGGGCTCTCGTTCAAGACCATGATGCCGTCGTCTACCATTGTGATACTTTCCAGGTAACTGGGCTGCGTGTTACAACGTGCTGTGCGTCCGGCGTGCAACTCGCGGGCGCATGTGTCGTGTGTGGCCAACTTGCAGATCGATGCGTAGGTTGTTGTGGTGCAGCTTGTTACCGCTAGAACGTCCTTGTCGCATTCAGCTACGGTGTCATCTTGAAGCTGAAGTATTATATGCTCATGGGACACGGGGAGGATGCTGACCTTTCTACATATAAGCTTAATTCTGGGATATTTAATTAAAATGTGGACAATATTTTCGGACTGTAGAATCTTAATACTAGATGCTTCCATCAGACTTACTATAGGAATTTCTGTGGGATGTTCGATAAGCACAGATTTCGGGTCATCGTGATCAAAGATAGTTGGGTTTATGATATTGGCTTTTGCCAGAGTGATGGTGAGCAATAAATTTTGGATTTCAATTATAAATGTGGCGTGTCTATCAAATCAGCCTTTTTTTGCTTTAATTATTTGGTTTACTGTATCAGTGAGCTGGTTTATCTGTTTCTGGGTCTCTGTGTTTATTATTATCTGTCTGTTGTTTGATTCGATTAACTTTGTCTCGGTCATTCTAATTTTTTCTAGGTCTTTAGCGTCTGGTGTGCCGGCTGCAACTTTAAGTGCTGTCCCAAGGAAGTCCAAGCTTCTGGCGGCAATTCATGTTGTTCCCAAATCATTACATTTCCATCTACTATGGGTATGTAGGTTGAATGGAAATAGTCGGTGATCCGACCATTATTACATTAATTATTACAAATAAAAGCGACCAAATAAGCCTGCAAGAGAAAATATTATTTGATTAACCTTACTTTGTTTCGTAATTCTAGTGCCAACTTGTGAATGTTAATCTAATATCTATTTTATGTTGTCCTTGTGGACCACCCTCCCCTTAATAAGTACAGACGTTCCTAGGTCTGCTTGAATTACCTCTTCTGAGCATAAGGGGGTGAGTTTATCTCCAAGTCTTTTGTTGGACTTGGTGAAGACTCTTTCTCCTACCTCAAACACCCTGTTTTGTCTGCGTGTGTTATTTCTGTCCAGTTGTATCTGTTGAGCTTTCTCAATTTTTACTCTAATGGCTTCCCTAAATTCATCAGTCGATGAATTTATCACTTCTATCGGTTTTTTACCTGTCACTGAATGCAGTGAACGGTTGTACTCTATAGTTGCAAGTAAAATCATTTCGACGGTATCGTCGATCTTTCTTCCCAGCTTAATGCATCTTGCGATTTCCGACAATGTGCTGTGGAACCGTTCCACCTGGCCATTAGAAACACTATGTAATGGAGGTGCATTTACAACGTCAATCCCAAAACTATTTTTTAACAAGAAAGAATGCTATAGTCGCCTCGCGACTTTAGGATACCCGTTACTCAGTTTAATTATATTATTAACAATGGGATATGATAATAATAATAGTACAATCGTTTAGGCAATCGACCCTATTGATTTTAATTCAGATGACTTGGGAAATACAAAAAATTTTCATACAAATTCATATTTACAGCGTATTTTTACCCGATCGTCCCTATGGGAGCTATACGATATAGTCGTCCGATTTGAATGAAACTTGGTCAGCATGTTTATATTATTGACAAATATATTCTGTGTGAGTTTCACTAAAATTGCTTGGCTCACGCAAAAGTTATTCATATAAATTCATATTTGGAGCGTACTTTTGACCAAATGTCCCTATGGGAGCTATACAATATAGTTGTCCGATTTGGATGAAACTTAGTCAATATGTTTATATTATTGACAAATATATTCTGTGTGACTTTCACTAAAATTGCTTGGCCCACGCAAAAGTTATTCATATAAATTCATATTTGGATATAGTTGTCCGATTTGGATCAAACTTGGTCAGTACATGTACTCCCTAGACGTGTACTTTCTGTTTCAATTTGGTTTAGATAGGATTGCTAACAAAAAAGTTTTCTATACTAAAACATGCTATTTTTACCTGTTTTTACCTTTGTATGCACATAGAACGCCCTAAAGTGGGTGTGTCAAAAAACAAAAACAAACTTGTATTGTTTGGGCATTTTATCTTTCGTTTGCGACTACTCGGGCCTTTCTAGCTCTTATAATCTCTGAGATCCTTTTGTTCACACAGACGGACAGACGGACATGGCTATATCGACTCGGCTAGTCATGCTGATCAAGAATATATATATACTTTATGGGGTCTGCCATGTCTCCTTCTCCCTGTTACATACATTCCAACGAATACAATATACCCTTTTACTTTACGAATAACGGGTATAATAATGATGTAACGGTCTCTGAATTAAATGCTGCTTCATTATCACAATACACAACCTTTGTTTTGGGGAATAAGTAATAATATATAATATATAATATATAATATAATTTGAATGATAGGGCCTTTTATATCCGCTATGGTACATGACAGTATTGGTTGCACTATTGCGAATTTTGAGAATTTATCGATGCATGTCAAGAATTGTTTCTTGTCAGTCGAGAAAACGTCAATGTGCAACCGCTCGCCTGAAAACGATGGTGTTGGTGTTTCTCCGAGAACCTGTTTCTTCGGATGCCTGTCGTATTTGGCCCTAGTGCAAGTTTTGCAATTGGCCACAACTTCTGTAACCAGCCTGGTAATTTTTGGGAAGTAATACTCTTCTAAAATTTGTCTAACGTTCTCTTGTGCGGCTCTGTGCGCCCGATTGGGTTCTGTTGTGGCAATTTCTCTTTGTTCTGTTTTGTCAACTATGTCGGTTACCATATTCTTACAATACCAAAACTTTGTTGACGGGAAAGTTCTCACTAACTCGTACTGGACATACGCCAGCATTGGCAGATCACAATATACGGCGTTGACCACATTAGGGTTAACTACTGCGTTAACGTCGTTTAGGAGCTCGTTTCTATTAGTGAAGTGAATTTTGTGGCGTGTTTTTTCGCAAAAGAGTATGAAGTCTCGTTTTAGAGAAAAATCTTGATTCCTCTAAAACTAGGTTTCTGAAACAATTCAAATGTTTTTCCGTGGCTTCTATAGTATAAGTCACGGAGAACTCGCTATGAATTGTCGCAGCATCGGATATTACTTCACTTTGCAGAGCATTCACGCTTTGTCGCGAAAGTGCGTCTGCTACGTGGTTTTCTTTACCCGGCTTGTAGTGGATCTTTGCGTTACGCTCATCGATATACGCCTTCCATCTTTTTATTTTTGCATTGGGGTTTCTATCAGATACCGCAAATGTTAATGGCTGGTGATCTGTGAATAAGTTCTCGCTTTCTTTTAATGCCCTTGAAATCATTGTTATTGGTCGGTTGTCCTGAGACAGTACTGCGCCAATGCCATAGGCAAAGGAATCTGTTGTTAGGTCAAATGGTTTTTTGAAATCTGGATATCTGAGAGTGACGTCTTCTGAGGCTAGCACATTCCTTAATTTTTCGAATGCATCTCGTTCTGGGATACCAAAATCTATGGTTGTTTTTCTTTACATGTGTTTGCTGATGGTCCCGTTCTCCCTTTCAACAAGTTTGTCAATGGCTTAGCAATTGCTGCAAAGTCTTTGACAAAACATCTGTAATAACTGGAAAATCCTAAGAATGACCTAAGTTCGTACAGAGACTTTGGTTTTTGTATCGCCTTTACCTTTTCCGGGTTTGTCTTTGCCCCACCCAAAGTCACGATGAACCCTAGATATTATATGCTTTGTTTGAAAAAATGGGTTTTTATACCCTTGCAGAGGGTATATTAATTTTGTCACGAAGTTTGTAACGCATTGAAGGAGGCATCTCCGACCCCATAAAGTATATATATTCTTGATCAGCATCAACAGGCGAGTCGATATAGCCATGTCCGTCTGTCTGTCCGTCTGTCCGTCTGTTTCTATGCGAACTAGTCTCTCAGTTTTAAAGCTATCTTGATGAAACTTGGTACAGATGTGTATTCTCTCTGCAGGCAGATCATTTGTTAAAATCGGCCGGATCGGATAACTATATCATATAGCTCCCATAGGAACAATCGGTTGCAAAAAAAATTTTTTTTGAGCTATTTCAACCAAATTAAGCCTATATGCATTAAGTACCAAATCCCATGTGCAAACCAAATTTCATCCGAATCGGACCACTATATCATATAGCTGCCATAGGAACAATCGGTTGAAAATGATGAAAATGCCTAGTATGAAAATTTTCAGTGTCGATTGAGCAATTTCAACCAAACTCACGCCATAAACATTTGCCATCATTCTCCAGCTGTTGACCAAATTTCATTCGGATCGAACCACTATATCATATAGCTGCCATAGGAACAATCGGTTCAAAGGCTTAGTATGAAAATTTTTAATGTCTATTGATCGATTTCAACCAAATTCACGCAGTACGCATAAGCTATCATTCCCTATATGCTGACCAAATTTCATCCGAATCGGACCACTATATCATATAGCTGCCATAGGAACAATCGGTTGAAAATGATGAAAATGCCTAGTATGAAAATTTTCAGTGTCGATTGAGCAATTTCAACCAAACTCACGCCATAAACATTTGCCATCATTCTCCAGCTGTTGACCAAATTTCATTCGGATCGAACCACTATATCATATAGCTGCCATAGGAACAATCAGTTTAAAGGCATGGTATGAAAATCTGTAAAGTCTATTAAGCGATTTCAGCTAAATTCACGCACTACTCCTTTGCTATTATTCCCTATATACTGACCAAATCTCATCTAAATCGGACTATTATATCATACAGCATCCATAGGAACTACTGGTAACTGAATCCAATGAACGCAACATGCATGACTGCAAGGGTATTTAATCTTCGGCGAGCCGAAGATAACCTTTCTTTCTTGTTTCTCTTAAAACCTTCATGTTAGCCTCACATAAGCTCTTTAGAACCCAATCTATGTGCTTCACATGATCCTTTTCGTTTTCAGAAAAAATGATCACGTCGTCTACGTAGACATACCAAGTTTTGCCAATCTGTTCACGCGGTACGTCGTCTATCGCTCTTTGGAAGATGCTTCCCGCATTCTTCAATCCGAACGGTAGTCTGCAGAATTCGTACTTTCCGCCGTTTACGGAAAAGGCCGTCTTCTCTCGATCCTGTTCTGCTAGGTAAATCTGGTGATTGCCGGACTTTAGATCTAATGTCGTAAAGTATTCGGCTTTGCCTAAGTTTGACAGCGATGGTTTTTTCATTTAGCTTCCTAAAATCAATCACCATTCGCTTGTTTCTGTTCCCTTTTTCATCAAATCCCTTTTTGTCAACCCACGTTGGGTTGTTATATGGTGACCTTGAAGGCCTCATGATGCCATTGTCCATTAAATCTCTAATTTCTTTCTTAACAAAGTCATTGACTCCCATGGGAGTCAAAAACATCTGATTGTATGTATACACACACATATACATTTGACATTATAAGTAGGCACGCACATATGTATGTGTGTATGTGTAATACATACACACTTGGCTGGCACAGCCAGCATTCGCGGGCAGCGCTGCCGCTAGAAAGCAGCGAAAACGTACGCTCACATGTTTTTATGTTTCTGTCTCGCTTGCACACATGCAGTGAAATGGCGTAAAATTATAAACTTTGTTACGTGTCCAGCTCTTTTGTTTATAGTCCGATTTATATGCAACTTTCAGGATAGTTTGGTGTACTTTGTCTTCCAACGAATGTGAAATAAAAATTCTGTACGATAAGAACATATGCCTTCAAATCGGCATCGAAGTTTGAAACATATTTTGTTTCTTGTAGGAATAGGGGGTGTGGCAGTTCGAAATTTTTAATAACGGTGCATTTATGCCGTTTCAAACAACCTGCATACCAAAATTGGTGTTCCTAAGTACCACAGTTACTAAAATATTCGCCCAAAACATCAATTTTTTACGAGGCATGTCTAGTTTTTTGCTCATTGTGGCCGAATGGGGCGTGGCATCGAAAAAAAAAAAGTTCTTGTATTGACTGACTTAATATCGAGTCGGATTGGGACTAAATTCAAACTTGTAGCTGTTACCATCTCTGAAATCTGTTTGTTCATACGGACAGACAGATAGACGGACAGACAGACGGACATGGCTATATCGACTCGGCTTGTGATGCGGATTAAGAATATTTATTTTTTATGGGTCGGCCACGCCTCCTACTGCCTTTTACAGTGTATCACATTAAAATTCGGTGTTTTTTTATTCAATTTTATCATTAAGTAAACTTACAAATCTAGGCATAATTAAAAAAATTTATTAAATTTTTTTAAAATTATTTAATAAAGCCCAGAATGTCACCTATCCATTGATGTGCATATAAGGTTATTAAGTATAACACATTAATATATATATTTAATTAAAAGTGACAGCATCTGAATTTAGCCTTACTTTAATATTCGGTTTTTTTAGCATAGTCAGACTAAAAGAACCATGTGGCAACTCCGAGAAGCTTCAAATAGTGCAATTAACTGCTCTCCCGGAAAAGAGACATATCGCATCCATTATTTAGGAAGAACCCCACCCCAATATTGCATTGTCTGGGTACAGTTTGAAATGGGCTAGGAAAATAAAAATTCCCCAGTGGAGCAGCGAAAAATCATCTTCAGTTGCATTTGGAGGGCAGGACATACTCTGACATTGCTCAAATTCTTGTGTTGAAACCGAACACTGTTGGTGATATTGTTCGGAGATTCCGAAGTGAAGGCAGGATCGCGTTTTTCAAACAAAATGGGCAACCTAGAAAACTGACCGAACGGGAAGAGTCCAGAATTGTGAGGAAGTTGAAGGCAAATCCTCGACAAACTGTTCCGGAATTCATGGCTGAACTCTTTGCCGAGAATGGAAAGTTTGTTTTAGCGCAGATAATAAGGCGCACAATCATTAGAGAAGGGTACAACGGGCGAATTGCACTAAGGAAATAAGTGCTCTGCGAATGGAATCACAAGTTGACGGAAAATTTTGCCCAGGAGTGCTCCAGTAAGGATCAAACCTAGTGGGGTGACGTCAACTCGGAAGAGAGCAAATTGAATATGATTTGGAGCGATATGGAATGATTTTGAGGTGTAAACACAATACGGACCTCAGAAAACATATTTTTAAGGCCAACAGTAAAGCATGGTGTAAGTCACGTCGTGTGCCAACTAGGTTCAACAA
>JAEIGM010000408.1:0-30346 GCA_018903735.1 Drosophila cardini
AAGATAGGAGCCAAAAGTTGGGTTAAGTAGGAGAATAGGGGTCATAGGTGAGGTTAAGTTTAGAAATATGGGCTAAACACGGAGCTAAAGAGAGGAATAAGGGTCAAACGCAGAGAATATAATTGAATACGGGTCATACTTGGGGTTTTAATGACAGGTGGTGGCTAAAAATTGAGCTAGTAAGGAATTTATTGTCGCTTGTGGGGGTCAGATGACAGTTAAGAGGTAAACATTTAGTTGAAGAGGTGAATAAGGGTCAAACGCAGAGAATATAATGAAGATTGGAGCCAAAAGTTGAGTTTTGAAAGGGAATAGGGGTCTTTCGTAGATTTAACTGACAGATAGGGGCTAAAAATTGAGCTAGAAAAGGATTTAGGGTCGCTTGTGGGGGTCAGATGACAGTTAAGAGGTAAACATGGAGTTAAAGAGGTGAATAAGCGGCAAACGTTGAGAATATAATTAAGATAGGAGGGGAATACGGGTTAAGTTAAGTAGGGTTGAGTTAAGTAGGGGAATAGGGGTCTTACGTGGGGTTTAACTGACAGATAGGGGCTAAACATTGAGGTAGCAAGGGATTTAGGGTCGCTTGTGGGGGTTAGATGACAGTTAAGAGGTAAACATGGAGTTAAAGAGGTGAATAAGCGGCAAACGTTGAGAATATAATTAAGATAGGAGCCAAAAGTTCGGCTAAGTAGGGGAATACGGGTAAAACTTGGGGTTTTAATGACAGATGGTGGCTAAACATTGAGCTAAAAAGAGATTTAGGGTCGCTTGTGGGGGTCAGATGACAGTTAAGAGGTAAACATGGAGTTAAAGAGGTGAATAAGGGTCAAACGCAGAGAATATAAATAAGATAGGAGCCAAAAGTTGAGTTTTGTAGGGGAATACGGGTCATACTTGGGGTTTTAATGACAGATGGTGGCTAAACATTGAGCCAGAAAGGGATTTAGGGTCGCTTGTGGGGGTCAGATGACAGATAAGAGATAAACATGGAGTTAAAGAGGTGAATAAGCGGCAACGCAGAGAATTTAAATAAGATTGGAGCCAAAAGTTGGCTTAAGTAGGGATATACGGGTCATACTTGGGGTCTAACTGACAGATGGTGGCTAAACATTGAGTTCGAAAGGGATTTAGGGTCGCTTGTGGAGGTCAGATGACAGTTAAGAGGTAAACATGGAGTTAAAGAGGTGCATAAGCGTCGAACGCAGAGAATATAATTAAGATAGGAGCCAAAAGTTGAGTTTTGTAGGGGAATAGGGGTCTTACGTGGGGTTTAATTGACAGATAGGGGCTAGACATTGAGCCAGAAAGGGATTTAGGGTCGCTTGTGGGGCTCAGATGACAGTTAAGAGGTAAACATGGAGTTAAAGAGGTAAACATGGAGTTAAAGAGGTGAATAAGCGTCAAACGCAGAGAATATAATGAAGATTGGAGCCAAAAGTTGAGTTTTGAAAGGGAATAGGGGTCTTTCGTGGATTTAACTGACAGATAGGGGCTAAACATTGAGCTAGAAAAAGATTTAGGGTCGCTTGTGGGGGTCAGATGACAGTTGAGAGTAGTGTTGGGTAAACCTTGTTCATTGAGATGAACATGTTCACTTGCTCTTTTTCTTAAGGTGAGTAAGCTCACTCATATTGCTCACTTGCTCACTTGCTCATATTGCTCATATTGCTCATGTTGCTCACTTGCTCACTTGCTCACTGAACAAGTGAGCAACTGAACAACATTGCTCAGTATCACACTCATTGCTTAGTTCCTCCCTTGTTTACTGTTTAACAGCTCTTTATAAAAGCAAAATGCGTTACATTTCAAGTTAATTCAAATTTCAATATTTGTATATCTAAGACTTAATGTAACAAAAAAAAATAAAAATATAGGTTTTAGTTCCCTTCATTAGGAATGCTTTGGTAAAAATTATATATGTAAATTGAGATCCAGCATTAAATTGTTTTAGTTTTAGAACTGTAATAATAAGAAGAATTGTTATTCAGGCAAATTTTTGGACGTTAGCAAAATACTTACTTAAATTTACATATTGTTATGCAAAAACATAAGGTTTTCCACCGTATTTGGTTTCAATAGGGTGCGCCTTTTGCTCACTGTTTCGCCTGCACTTGAAAATATGCGCTCGCATGGCACAGATGTGGCGACTATACAAAGCCGCTTCAACATGTAAGAGTAGAGTAGCGGATATTGGGATTTCCGCTGATCCCACCATAATAATGGATCATCCTTTCTGTTTATGTACTCCTCGCCCAAGTACTTGTCGAGTTCCCGAATTGCTGCTGCCGTGGAGTTGGTGGGCTTGCTGACTTGTTCAAAAGTCGCGTCGTAGTCATTCCATATATCGTCTTGATCGACAGGCTGCGAGTGATGGTTGTCATTGTTAACCGCAACAACTACGGGTATTGTGGCGGCCGAACGCATATTTAAAAGACTTTTTTTTATGTCCGCCACTGCCTTTTTGTATGCTTCCTGAGATTTGAAAACTCGTCCTTTGAATCTTGGATCTAGGGTTGTACTCTCAGCATACAAGACGTTCCATTCGTAGTCTTTGAATCTAACATCCATTTCCAAAATAATTTCTGCTACTAATTCCTTCGAAGCCGGGCTCTTAATGCTTGCACTAATTGCAACCATTTTTTTTTGAAGAATGCCAACTAGAACTATGACTTTTGATAAGGTTACATTTTTTTCTGCTGAAATTTCTTCGGTTATTTGCTGGAATGGCTGCAATATCGGGAGAACTTCATCAATTAAATTCCAGTCATCTGGTGTTAATATCAAGTCTGTTCTAGTCGACAGGGATGCAACAACCGCTTCCTTTAACTGCAATAGCCTTTGCATCATTTTAAAGCTCGAGTTCCAGCGTGTGGTCACATCCTGGGTTAACTTCAGGTCTGGCAATTTAAAGAGCATTTGCATATCCTTTAATTTTTTTAAGCCTGATGAACTTCGTTGGAAATATTCTGCAATAGCTTTGGCTTTTGTGCGCACACTGCTCATTGTTTCTAAAGCCTTTTGCATAATTATATTCAGAGTATGAGCGAAACAGCGGATATGCCTCCAATTGCACAGACGTATCGCACCAACAATATTGTATGCATTGTCAGATGCTATGGCAGCTACTTTGTTTTGAAGCTCCCATTCTGCAACAATTTTTTGCAGAAATCCACAAAGATTTGTTAAAGAATGGGATTCCTCAAATGCCTGGCAAGCTATTGTGTATGACGTCAGCTTTGTGGATTTCCTCTCTATGAAGTGAACTGTCACCGCCAGATAGCTCTGATTTGTAAGTGATGTCCAGCCGTCTGTAGTCAGGCAGACCGCTGTTGCCGCACGGAGCTCTTCCAAAATTATTCCTGTGTACTCGTCTCGCATTTTTGGGATTAACGATGAGGTTAATGTTTTCCTTGTCGGAAGCTTATAGCCCGGGGCATTAGAGACATCATCCACAAACATTTTAAACTCTGGTTCCTCAACTAGCCGCAAGGCGTGGTGACCCTTGGCAATCATTTTAACCAGTTGTCGGTCAATAAGCTGGGACTTGCTCTCTGGGATCGGTCTATACACATAGGAAGTGATTTTAGGCTGTGCGTTTTGCACAACAAAGCCGCTCTCCTCAACTTGCCGGACGACTGGCTCCATAGCTGCCGGGTGTTTGCTTTTAAGGTGTCTGCTTAAGTTGCTTTGTGACTTGCAGCTTAAGACACACTTGCAATATTTACATTTTGCTTGCTTTTTTCCATTCTCTTCAAAGTGAATCCAAATCTCGCTGTATTTTCGAATTAGCGACATAACGAATTTTTAAAAGCGTAAACGTGTTTGGCGCTAATGCAAAAGTGAAAATTTGAACCAAAACAAACGCAGATATGAGCAGCAACGCAAAATGCCCTTAAAGAACTATGGAACTAGGTCGGAGCAAAATTGAGCATAAAAGAACAAGAGCAAAAAGGAGCAAGTGAGTAAAATTGAGCAAGTGAGCAAAAAAGAGCAAGTGAGCAAAAAAGAACAAGTGAGCAAAAAGGAGCAAGTGAGCAAAAAAGAACAAGTGAGCAAAAATGAGCAAGTGAGCAAAAAAGAACAACTTGAAGTGAATATGTTCAGTTGCTCAGTTTGGTGAACAACTCTTTTTTGTTCACTCACTCATGAACAACCCAACACTAGTTGAGAGGTAAACATGAAGTTAAAGAGGTGAATAAGGGTCAAACGCAGAGAATATAATTAAGATTGGAGCCAAAAGTTGGCTTAAGTAGGGATATACGGGTCATACTTGGGGTTTTAATGACAGATGGTGGCTAAACATTGAGTTAAAAAGGGATTTGGGGTCGCTTGTGGGGGTCAGATGACAGTTAAGAGCATAGCTTGCAAATAACAGTTGAGCGATTCTTTGTGTTCGCAAATAAGTGTTTTCAACCGACAGTTTGAGCAAAAACTCAGAGAGCAACAGTTTCAGTTGGTTGCTCGACGAATCTGTTTTGCTCAGAACAAATGCGGTTTTTTTTCGTTTCTTTTGCTCTGGTTATTCTCGGACACTTTGGTCGGTCGCAATGAAGCAAAGTGTTTTTTGAGTATGTTTGCGAGTCAGATTCGGTTTCACTTGAAAGGCGCACTTCAATAAGCGCGGAATATTTAAATTCTTTACTTATTGTAAAACTGAATGAATAAAATCAAATAAAATATATAAATTTAATAAATGTTCTTAATACTATTGGGGTCAACATGATACTAGTAAACTAGTAAACAACGATAATGTCTAAAATATTTTCAAGTAAATAAATTTTATTTAAAACAAAAACATATTTTTGATTTAAAAATATTTATATTTAAAATTTCAGCCATTCATCTAGCTTTAAATTTACGGAGCAACACAGCAAAAAACACTTTGCGCTGAGTTTTTTTTTCTAAAGGTCTTTAGCTGATAGTTATTGTTTGAGCGTCAACTGTTTCGCTCTCTTTTGTTGCTTATTGCTAGACCTTTTCTCAAATCGCTCAAACGGTATCTCTCAACAGACAACCGAAACGAAGAGAGCCGAAGTGTTCGCCTCAGAGCGAGACCGCATGTGTAAAATTTTTTTCGGTTATGCTCACAAGCAGAGCGCTAGAAAAAAAGCGCTCAACTGTTATTTGCAAGCTATGGTTAAGAGGTAAACATGGAGTTTTAGAGGTAAAAATGGAGTTAAAGAGGTGAATAAGCGTCAAACGCAGAGAATATAATGAAGATTGGAGCCAAAAGTTGAGTTTTGTAGGGGAATAGGGGTCTTACGTGGGGTTTAACTGACAGATAGGGGCTAAACATTGAGCTAGAAAGGCATTTAGGGTCGCTTGTGGGGGTCAGATGACAGTTAAGAGGTAAACATGGAGTTAAAGAGGTGAATAAGCGTCAAACGCAGAGAATATAATTAAGATAGGAGCCAAAAGTTGAGTTTTGTAGGGGAATAGGGGTCTTACGTGGGGTTTAACTGACAGATAGGGGCTAAACATTGAGCTAGAAAGGGATTTAGGGTCGCTTGTGGGGGTCAGATGACAGTTAAGAGGTAAACATGGAGTTAAAGAGGTGAATAAGCGTCAAACGCAGAGAATATAATTAAGATTGGAGCCAAAAGTTGAGTTAAGTAGGGGAATAGGGGTCTTATACGTGGGGTTTAATTGACAGATAGGGGCTAAACATTGAGCAGAAAGGGATTTTTTTGTGGTTGGGGGTCAGATGACAGTTAAGAGGCTAAACATGGAGTTAAAGAGGTGAATAAGGGTCAAACGCAGAGAATATAATTAAGATTTTAGCCAAAAGTTGAGTTAAGTAGGGGAATACGGGTCATACTTGGGGTTTTAATGACAGATGGTGGCTAAACATTGAGTTAGAAAGGGATTTAGGGTCGCTTGTGGGGGTCAGATGACAGTTAAGAGGTAAACATGGAGTTAAAGAGGTGAATAAGCGTCAAACGCAGAGAATATAATTAAGATAGGAGCCAAAAGTTGAGTTTTGTAGGGGAATACGGGTCATACTTGGGGTTTTAATGACAGATGGTGGCTAAACATTGAGCTAGAAAGGGATTTAGGGTCGCTTGTGGGGGTCAGATGACAGTTAAGAGGTAAACATGGAGTTAAAGAGGTGAATAAGCGTCAAACGCAGAGAATATAATTAAGATAGGAGCCAAAAGTTGAGTTTTGTAGGGGAATACGGGTCATACTTGGGGTTTTAACTGACAGATAGTGGCTAAACATTGAGCTAGAAAGGGATTTAGGGTCGCTTGTGGGGGTCAGATGACAGTTAAGAGGTAAACATGGAGTTAAAGAGGTGAATAAGGGTCAAACGCAGAGAATATAATTAAGATTGGAGCCAAAAGTTGTAGAGTTTGTAGGGGAATAGGGTCTTACGTTGGGGTTTACTTATTGACAGATGGTGGCTAAACATTGAGCTAGAAAGGGATTTAGGGTCGCTTGTGGGGGTCAGATGACAGTTAAGAGGTAAACATGGAGTTAAAGAGGTGAATAAGCGGCAACGCAGAGAATATAATTAAGATAGGAGCCAAAAGTTGAGTTTTGTAGGGGAATACGGGTCATACTTGGGGTTTTAATGACAGATGGTGGCTAAACATTGAGCTAGAAAGGGATTTAGGGTCGCTTGTGGGGGTCAGATGACAGTTAAGAGGTAAACATGGAGTTTATAGTAAATGGAGTTAAAGAGGTGAATAAGGGTCAAACGCAGAGAATATAATTAAGATGGAGCCAAAAGTGGAGCCAAAGTTGGTTAAGTAGGGGAATACGGGTCATACTTGGGGTTTTAATGACAGATGGTGGCTAAACATTGAGTTAGAAAGGGATTTAGGGTCGCTTGTGGAGGTCAGATGACAGTTAAGAGGTAAACATGGAGTTAAAGAGGTGAATAAGCGTCAAACGCAGAGAATATAATTAAGATAGGAGCCAAAAGTTGAGTTTTGTAGAGAAATAGGGGTTTTACGTGGGGGAGCCAGAATGGGATTTAGGGTCGCTTGTGGGGGTCAGATGACAGTTAAGAGGTAAACATGGAGTTAAAGAGGTGAATAAGCGTCAAACGCAGAGAATATAATTAAGATTGGAGCCAAAAGTTGAGTTTTGTAGGGGAATACGGGTCTTACTTGGGGTTTTAACTGACAGATGGGGGCTAAACATTGAGCCAGAAAGGGATTTAGGGTCGCTTGTGGGGGTCAGATGACAGTTAAGAGGTAAACATGGAGTTAAAGGAGGTGAATAAGGGTCAAACGCAGAGAATATAATTAAGATTGGAGCCAAAAGTTGAGTTAAGTAGGAGAATAGGGGTCATACTTGGGGTTTTAATGACAGATGGTGGCTAAACATTGAGTTAGAAAGGGATTTAGGGTCGCTTGTGGGGGTCAGATGACAGTTAAGAGGTAAACATGGAGTTAAAGAGGTGAATAAGGGTCAAACGCAGAGAATATAATTAAGATTGGAGCCAAAAGTTGAGTTAAGTAGGGGAATACGGGTCATACTTGGGGTTTAAATGACAGATAGGTGGCTAAACATTGAGCTAGAAAGGGATTTAGGGTCGCTTGTGGGGTCAGATGACAGTTAAGAGGTAAACATGGAGTTAAAGAGGTGAATAAGGGTCAAGGGAATATAATTAAGATTGGAGCCAAAAGTTGAGTTTTGTAGGGGAATACGGGTCATACGTTGGGTTTTAATGACAGATGGTGGCTAAACATTGAGCCTAGAAAGGGATTTAGGGTCGCTTGTGGGGGTCAGATGACAGTTAAGAGGTAAACATGGAGTTAAAGAGGTGAATAAGGGTCAAACGCCAGAGAATATAATTAAGATTGGAGCCAAAAGTTGAGTTAAGTAGGGGAATACGGGTCATACTTGGGGTTTTAATGACAGATGGTGGCTAAACATTGAGCTAGAAAGGGATTTAGGGTCGCTTGTGGGGGTCAGATGACAGTTAAGAGGTAAACATGGAGTTAAAGAGGTGAATAAGGGTCAAACGCAGAGAATATAATTAAGATTGGAGCCAAAAGTTGAGTTTAGTAGGGGAATACGGGTCATACTTGGGGTTTTAATGACAGATGGTGGCTAAACATTGAGCTAGAAAGGGATTTAGGGTCGCTTGTGGGGGTCAGATGACAGTTAAGAGGTAAACATGGAGTTAAAGAGGTGAATAAGCGTCAAACGCAGAGAATATAATTAAGATTGGAGCCAAAAGTTGAGTTTTGTAGGGAATAGGGGTCATATTTGGGTTTTAATGACAGATGGTGGCTAAACATTGAGCTAGAAAGGGATTTAGGGTCGCTTGTGGGGGTCAGATGACAGTTAAGAGGTGTACATGGAGTTAAGGAGGTGAATAAGGGTCAAACGCAGAGAATATAATTAAGATTGGAGCCAAAAGTTGAGTTAAGTAGGGGAATACGGGTCATACTTGGGGTTTTAATGACAGATGGTGGCTAAACATTGAGTTAGAAAGGGATTTAGGGTCGCTTGTGGGGGTCAGATGACAGTTAAGAGGTAAACATGGAGTTAAAGAGGTGAATAAGCGTCAAACGCAGAGAATATAATTAAGATAGGAGCCAAAAGTTGAGTTTTGTAGGGGAATAGGGGTCTTACGTGGGGTTTTAATGACAGATTGGGGCTAAACATTGAGCCAGAAAGGGATTTAGGGTCGCTTGTGGGGGTCAGATGACAGTTAAGAGGTGTACATGGAGTTAAGGAGGTGAATAAGGGTCAAACGCAGAGAATATAATTAAGATTGGAGCCAAAAGTTGAGTTATGTAGGAGAATAGGGGTCATACGTGGGGTTTTAATGACAGATGGTGGCTAAACATTGAGTTAGAAAGGGATTTAGGGTCGCTTGTGGAGGTCAGATGACAGTTAAGAGGTAAACATGGAGTTAAAGAGGTGAATAAGCGTCAAACGCAGAGAATATAATTAAGATTGGAGCCAAAAGTTGAGTTATGTAGGGGAATAGGGGTCATACGTGGGGTTTTAATGACAGATGGTGGCTAAACATTGAGTTAGAAAGGGATTTAGGGTCGCTTGTGGGGGTCAGATGACAGTTAAGAGGTAAACATGGAGTTAAAGAGGTGAATAAGGGTCAAACGCAGAGAATATAATTAAGATTGGAGCCAAAAGTTGAGTTATGTAGGAGAATAGGGGTCATACGTGGGGTTTTAATGACAGATGGTGGCTAAACATTGAGTTAGAAAGGGATTTAGGGTCGCTTGTGGAGGTCAGATGACAGTTAAGAGGTAAACATGGAGTTAAAGAGGTGAATAAGCGTCAAACGCAGAGAATATAATTAAGATAGGAGCCAAAAGTTGAGTTTTGTAGGGGAATACGGGTCATACTTGGGGTTTTAATGACAGATGGTGGCTAAACATTGAGCTAGAAAGGGATTTAGGGTCGCTTGTGGGGGTCAGATGACAGTTAAGAGGTAAACATGGAGTTAAAGAGGTGAATAAGGGTCAAACGCAGAGAATATAATTAAGATTGGAGCCAAAAGTTGGGTTTTAAGTAGGGGAATACGGGTCATACTTGGGGTTTTAATGACAGATGGTGGCTAAACATTGAGCTAGAAAGGGATTTAGGGTCGCTTGTGGGGGTCAGATGACAGTTAAGAGGTAAACATGGAGTTAAAGAGGTGAATAAGGGTCAAACGCAGAGAATATAATTAAGATTTGGAGCCAAAAGTTGAGTTTTGTAGGGGAATAGGGGTCATACTTACGTGGGTTTTAATGACAGATGGTGGCTAAACATTGAGCTAGAAAGGGATTTAGGGTCGCTTGTGGGGGTCAGATGACAGTTAAGAGGTAAACATGGAGTTAAAGAGGTGAATAAGGGTCAAACGCAGGGAATATAATTAAGATTGGAGCCAAAAGTTGGTTTAAGTAGGGGAATACGGGTCATACTTGGGGTTTTAATGACAGATGGTGGCTAAACATTGAGCTAGAAAGGGATTTAGGGTCGCTTGTGGGGGTCAGATGACAGTTAAGAGGTAAACATGGAGTTAAAGAGGTGAATAAGGGTCAAACGCAGGGAATATAATTAAGATTGGAGCCAAAAGTTGGGTTAAGTAGGGGAATACGGGTCATACTTGGGGTTTTAATGACAGATTGTGGCTAAACATTGAGCTAGAAAGGGATTTAGGGTCGCTTGTGGGGGTCAGATGACAGTTAAGAGGTAAACATGGAGTTAAAGAGGTGAATAAGCGTCAAACGCAGAGAATATAATTAAGATTGGAGCCAAAAGTTGAGTTTTGTAGGGGAATAGGGGTCTTACGTGGGGTTTTAATGACAGATAGGTGGCTAAACATTGAGCCAGAAAGGGATTTAGGGTCGCTTGGGGGGGTCAGATGACAGTTAAGAGGTAAACATGGAGTTAAAGAGGTGAATAAGCGTCAAACGCAGAGAATATAATTAAGATTGGAGCCAAAAGTTGAGTTTTGTAGGGGAATAGGGGTCTTACGTGGGGTTTAACTGACAGATGGGGGCTAAACATTGAGCTAGAAAGGGATTTAGGGTCGCTTGTGGGGGTCAGATGACAGTTAAGAGGTAAACATGGAGTTAAAGAGGTGAATAAGGGTCAAACGCAGGGAATATAATTAAGATTGGAGCCAAAAGTTGGGTTAAGTAGGGGAATACGGGTCATACTTGGGGTTTTAATGACAGATTGTGGCTAAACATTGAGCTAGAAAGGGATTTAGGGTCGCTTGTGGGGGTCAGATGACAGTTAAGAGGTAAACATGGAGTTAAAGAGGTGAATAAGCGTCAAACACAGAGAATATAATTAAGATAGGAGCCAAAAGTTGAGTTTTGTAGGGAAATACGGGTCATACTTGGTGTGTTAATGACAGATTGTGGCTAAACATTGAGCTAGAACGGGATTTAGGGTCGCTTGTGGGGGTCAGATGACAGTTAAGAGGAAAACATGGAGTTAAAAAGGTGATTAAGCGTCAAACGCAGAGAATATAATTAAGATTGGAGCCAAAAGTTGAGATTAAGTAGGGGAATACGGGTCATACTTTGGGGTTTTAATGACAGATGGTGGCTAAACATTGAGCTAGAACGGGATTTAGGGTCGCTTGTGGGGGTCAGATGACAGTTAAGAGGTAAACATGGAGTTAAAGAGGTGAACAAGCGTCAAACGCAGAGAATATAATTAAGATTGGAGCCAAAAGTTGTGAGTTAAGTAGGGGAATACGGGTCATACTTGGGGTTTTAATGACAGATGGTGGCTAAACATTGAGCTAGAACGGGATTTAGGGTCGCTTGTGGGGGTCAGATGACAGTTAAGAGGAAAACATGGAGTTAAAAAGGTGATTAAGCGTCAAACGCAGAGAATATAATTAAGATTGGAGCCAAAAGTTGAGTTTTGTAGGGGAATACGGGTCTTACTTGGGGTTTTAATGACAGATGGTGGCTAAACATTGAGCTAGAAAGGGATTTAGGGTCGCTTGTGGGGGTCAGATGACAGTTAAGAGGTAAACATGGAGTTAAAGAGGTGAATAAGGGTCAAACGCAGAGAATATAATTAAGATTGGAGCCAAAAGTTGAGTTTAAGTAGGGGAATACGGGTCTTACTTGGGGTTTTAATGACAGATGGTGGCTAAACATTGAGCCTAGAAAGGGATTTAGGGTCGCTTGTGGGGGTCAGATGACAGTTAAGAGGTAAACATGGAGTTAAAGAGGTGAATAAGGGTCAAACGCAGAGAATATAATTAAGATTGGAGCCAAAAGTTGGGTTAAGTAGGGGAATACGGGTCATACTTGGGGTTTTAATGACAGATGGTGGCTAAACATTGAGCTAGAAAGGGATTTAGGGTCGCTTGTGGGGGTCAGATGACAGTTAAGAGGTAAACATGGAGTTAAAGAGGTGAATAAGGGTCAAACGCAGAGAATATAATTAAGATTGGAGCCAAAAGTTGGGTTAAGTAGGGGAATACGGGTCATACTTGGGGTTTTAATGACAGATGGTGGCTAAACATTGAGCTAGAAAGGGATTTAGGGTCGCTTGTGGGGGTCAGATGACAGTTAAGAGGTAAACATGGAGTTAAAGAGGTGAATAAGGGTCAAACGCAGAGAATATAATTAAGATTGGAGCCAAAAGTTGGGTTAAGTAGGGGAATACGGGTCATACTTGGGGTTTTAATGACAGATGGTGGCTAAACATTGAGCTAGAAAGGGATTTAGGGTCGCTTGTGGGGGTCAGATGACAGTTAAGAGGTAAACATGGAGTTAAAGAGGTGAATAAGGGTCAAACGCAGAGAATATAATTAAGATAGGAGCCAAAAGTTGAGTTTTGTAGGGGAATACGGGTCATACTTGGGGTTTTAATGACAGATGGTGGCTAAACATTGAGCTAGAAAGGGATTTAGGGTCGCTTGTGGGGGTCAGATGACAGTTAAGAGGTAAACATGGAGTTAAAGAGGTGAATAAGGGTCAAACGCAGAGAATATAATTAAGATTGGAGCCAAAAGTTGTTTAGTTTTGTGGCTAATTACGGGTTTGGGGTTTTAATGACAGATAGGTGGCTAAACATTGAGCTAGAAAGGGATTTAGGGTCGCTTGTGGGGGTCAGATGACAGTTAAGAGGTAAACATGGAGTTAAAGAGGTGAATAAGCATCAAACTCAGAGAATATAACTAAGATTTTAGCCAAAAGTTGAGTAAAGTAGGGGAATACGGGTCATACTTGGGATTTTAATGACAGATGGTGGCTAAACATTGAACTAGAAAGGGATTTAGGGTCGCATGTGGGGGTCAGATGACAGTTAAGAGGTAAACATGGAGTTAAAGAGGTGAATAAGGGTCAAACACAGAGAATATAATTAAGATTGGAGCCAAAAGTTGAGTTTAAGTAGGGGAATACGGGTCATACTTAGGGTTTTAATGACAGATGGTGGCTAAACATTGAGCTAGAAAGGGATTTAGGGTCGCTTGTGGGGGTCAGATGACAGTTAAGAGGTAAACATGGAGTTAAAGAGGTGAATAAGCGTCAAACACAGAGAATATAATTAAGATTTTAGCCAAAAGTTGAGTTAAGTAGGGGAATACGGGTCATACTTGGGATTTTAATGACAGATGGTGGCTAAACATTGAACTAGAAAGGGATTTAGGGTCGCATGTGGGAATATAATTAAGATTGGAGCCAAAAGTTGAGTTTTGTAGGGGAATAGGGACTTGCGTGGGGTTTAACTGACAGATAGGGGCTAAACATTGAGCCAGAAAGGGATTTAGGGTCGCTTGTGGGGGTCAGATGACAGTTAAGAGGTAAACATGGAGTTAAAGAGGTGAATAAGGGTCAAACGCAGAGAATATAATTAAGATTGGAGCCAAAAGTTGAGTTTTGTAGGGGAATACGGGTCATACTTGGGTTTTTAATGACAGATAGGTGGCTAAACATTGAGCTAGAAAGGGATTTAGGGTCGCTTGTGGGGGTCAGATGACAGTTAAGAGGTAAACATGGAGTTAAAGAGGTGAATAAGCGTCAACGCAGAGAATATAATTAAGATAGGAGCCAAAAGTTGAGTTTTGTAGGGGAATACGGGTCATACTTGGGGTTTTAATGACAGATGGTGGCTAAACATTGAGCTAGAAAGGGATTTAGGGTCGCTTGTGGGGGTCAGATGACAGTTAAGAGGTAAACATGGAGTTAAAGAGGTGAATAAGCGGCAACGCAGAGAATATAATTAAGATAGGAGCCAAAAGTTGAGTTTTGTAGGGGAATACGGGTCATACTTGGGGTTTTAATGACAGATGGTGGCTAAACATTGAGCCAGAAAGGGATTTAGGGTCGCTTGTGGGGGTCAGATGACAGTTAAGAGGTAAACATGGAGTTAAAGAGGTGAATAAGGGTCAAACGCAGAGAAAATTATTAAGATTGGACCCAAAAGTTGGGTTAAGTAGGGGAATAGGGGTCATACGTGGGGTTAAATTTAGAGATATGGGCTAAACATGGAGTTAAAGAGGTGAATAAGGGTCAAACGCAGAGAATATAATTATGATTTTAGCCAAAAGTTGAGTTAAGTAGGGGAATACGGGTCATACTTGGGGTTTTAATGACAGATGGTGGCTAAACATTGAGCTAGAAAGGGATTTAGGGTCGCTTGTGGGAATATAATTAAGATTTTAGCCAAAAGTTGAGTTTTGTAGGGAAATAATGACTTACGTTGGGTTTAACTTACAAATAGGGGCTAAACATTGAGCCAGAAAGGGATTTAGGGTCGCTTGTGGGGGTCAGATGACAGTTAAGAGGTAAACATGGAGTTAAAGAGGTGAATAAGCGTCAAACGCAGAGAATATAATTAAGATTGGAGCCAAAAGTTGAGTTTTGTAGGGGAATACGGGTCATACTTGGGGTTTTAATGACAGATGGTGGCTAAACATTGAGTTAGAAAGGGATTTAGGGTCGCTTGTGGGGGTCAGATGACAGTTAAGAGGTAAACATGGAGTTAAAGAGGTGAATAAGGGTCAAACGCAGAGAATATAATTATGATTTTAGCCAAAAGTTGAGTTAAGTAGGGGAATACGGGTCATACTTGGGGTTTTAATGACAGATGGTGGCTAAACATTGAGCTAGAAAGGGATTTAGGGTCGCTTGTGGGGGTCAGATGACAGTTAAGAGGTAAACATGGAGTTAAAGAGGTGAATAAGGGTCAAACGCAGAGAATATAATTAAGATTGGAGCCAAAAGTTGAGTTTTGTAGGGGAATAGGGGTCTTACGTGGGGTTTTAATGACAGATAGGGGCTAAACATTGAGCTAGAAAGGGATTTAGGGTCGCTTGTGGGGGTCAGATGACAGTTAAGAGGTAAACATGGAGTTAAAGAGGTGAATAAGGGTCAAACGCAGAGAATATAATTAAGATTGGAGCCAAAAGTTGAGTTTTGTAGGGGAATACGGGTCATACTTGGGGTTTTAATGACAGATGGTGGCTAAACATTGAGCTAGAAAGGGATTTAGGGTCGCTTGTGGGGGTCAGATGACAGTTAAGAGGTAAACATGGAGTTAAAGAGGTGAATAAGGGTCAAACGCAGAGAATATAATTAAGATTGGAGCCAAAAGTTGAGTTTTGTAGGGGAATACGGGTCTTACGTGGGTTTTAACTGACAGATAGGGGCTAAACATTGAGCCAGAAAGGGATTTAGGGTCGCTTGTGGGGGTCAGATGACAGTTAAGAGGTAAACATGGAGTTAAAGAGGTGAATAAGGGTCAAACACAGAGAATATAATTAAGATTGGAGCCAAAAGTTGTGTTAAGTAGGGGAATACGGGTCATACTTGGGGTTTTAATGACAGATGGTGGCTAAACATTGAGCTAGAAAGGGATTTAGGGTCGCTTGTGGGGGTCAGATGACAGTTAAGAGGTAAACATGGAGTTAAAGAGGTGAATAAGGGTCAAACGCAGAGAATAAAATTAAGATTGGAGCCCAAAGTTGGGTTAAGTAGGGGAATACGGGTCATACTTGGGGTTTTAATGACAGATGGTGGCTAAACATTGAGCTAGAAAGGGATTTAGGGTCGCTTGTGGGGGTCAGATGACAGTTAAGAGGTAAACATGGAGTTAAAGAGGTGAATAAGCGTCAAACGCAGAGAATATAATTAAGATAGGAGCCAAAAGTTGAGTTTTGTAGGGGAATACGGGTCATACTTGGGGTTTTAATGACAGATGGTGGCTAAACATTGAGCTAGAAAGGGATTTAGGGTCGCTTGTGGGGGTCAGATGACAGTTAAGAGGTAAACATGGAGTTAAAGAGGGGTGAATAAGGGTCAAACGCAGAGAATATAATTAAGATTTTGGAGCCAAAAGTTGGGTTTTTAAGTAGGGGAATAAGGGTCATTACTTGGGGTTTTAACTTACAAATAGGGGCTAAACATTGAGCCAGAAAGGGATTTAGGGTCGCTTGTGGGGGTCAGATGACAGTTAAGAGGTAAACATGGAGTTAAAGAGGTGAATAAGGGTCAAACGCAGAGAATATAATTAAGATTGGAGCCAAAAGTTGGGTTAAGTAGGGGAATACGGGTCATACTTGGGGTTTTAATGACAGATGGTGGCTAAACATTGAGCTAGAAAGGGATTTAGGGTCGCTTGTGGGGGTCAGATGACAGTTAAGAGGTAAACATGGAGTTAAAGAGGTGAATAAGGGTCAAACGCAGAGAATATAATTAAGATTGGAGCCAAAAGTTGAGTTAAGTAGGGGAATACGGGTCATACTTGGGGTTTTAATGACAGATGGTGGCTAAACATTGAGCTAGAAAGGGATTTAGGGTCGCTTGTGGGGGTCAGATGACAGTTAAGAGGTAAACATGGAGTTAAAAGAGGTGTTAATGAAGTGGTGGCAAACGCAGAGAATATAATTAAGATTTTAGCCAAAAGTTGAGTTTTGTAGGGAAATAATGACTTACGTTGGGTTTTAACTTACAAATAGGGGCTAAACATTGAGCCAGAAAGGGATTTAGGGTCGCTTGTGGGGGTCAGATGACAGTTAAGAGGTAAACATGGAGTTAAAGAGGTGAATAAGGGTCAAACGCAGAGAATATAATTAAGATTGGAGCCAAAAGTTGGCTTAAGTAGGGAAATACGGGTCATACTTGGGGTTTTAATGACAGATGGTGGCTAAACATTGAGCTAGAAAGGGATTTAGGGTCGCTTGTGGGGGTCAGATGACAGTTAAGAGGTAAACATGGAGTTAAAGAGGTGAATAAGGGTCAAACGCAGAGAATATAATTAAGATTGGAGCCAAAAGTTGGGTTAAGTAGGGGAATACGGGTCATACTTGGGGTTTTAATGACAGATGGTGGCTAAACATTGAGCTAGAAAGGGATTTAGGGTCGCTTGTGGGGGTCAGATGACAGTTAAGAGGTAAACATGGAGTTAAAGAGGTGAATAAGCGTCAAACGCAGAGAATATAATTAAGATAGGAGCCAAAAGTTGAGTTTTGTAGGGGAATACGGGTCATACTTGGGGTTTTAATGACAGATGGTGGCTAAACATTGAGCTAGAAAGGGATTTAGGGTCGCTTGTGGGGGTCAGATGACAGTTAAGAGGTAAACATGGAGTTAAAGAGGTGAATAAGGGTCAAACGCAGAGAATATAATTAAGATAGGAGCCAAAAGTTGAGTTTTGTAGGGGAATACGGGTCATACTTGGGGTTTTAATGACAGATGGTGGCTAAACATTGAGCTAGAAAGGGATTTAGGGTCGCTTGTGGGGGTCAGATGACAGTTAAGAGGTAAACATGGAGTTAAAGAGGTGAATAAGGGTCAAACGCAGAGAATATAATTAAGATTGGAGCCAAAAGTTGAGTTTTGTTAAGTAGGGGAATACGGGTCATACTTGGGGTTTTAATGACAGATGGTGGCTAAACATTGAGCTAGAAAGGGATTTAGGGTCGCTTGTGGGGGTCAGATGACAGTTAAGAGGTAAACATGGAGTTAAAGAGGTGAATAAGCGTCAACGCAGAGAATATAATTAAGATTGGAGCCAAAAAGTTGGGTTAAGTTAGGGAATACGGGTCATACTTGGGGTTTTAATGACAGATGGTGGCTAAACATTGAGCTAGAAAGGGATTTAGGGTCGCTTGTGGGGGTCAGATGACAGTTAAGAGGTAAACATGGAGTTAAAGAGGTGAATAAGGGTCAAACGCAGAGAATATAATTAAGATTGGAGCCAAAAGTTGAGTTATGTAGGGGAATACGGGTCATACTTATGTGGGTTTTAATGACAGATGGTGGCTAAACATTGAGCTAGAAAGGGATTTAGGGTCGCTTGTGGGGGTCAGATGACAGTTAAGAGGTAAACATGGAGTTAAAGAGGTGAATAAGGGTCAAACGCAGAGAATATAATTAAGATTGGAGCCAAAAGTTGAGTTTTGTAGGGGAATACGGGTCATACTTGGGGTTTTAATGACAGATAGGTGGCTAAACATTGAGCCAGAAAGGGATTTAGGGTCGCTTGTGGGGGTCAGATGACAGTTAAGAGGTAAACATGGAGTTAAAGAGGTGAATAAGCGTCAAACGCAGAGAATATAATTAAGATAGGAGCCAAAAGTTGAGTTTTGTAGGGGAATAGGGGTCTTACGTGGGGTTTTAATGACAGATGGTGGCTAAACATTGAGCCAGAAAGGGATTTAGGGTCGCTTGTGGGGGTCAGATGACAGTTAAGAGGTAAACATGGAGTTAAAGAGGTGAATAAGGGTCAAACGCAGAGAATATAATTAAGATTGGAGCCAAAAGTTGAGTTTAAGTAGGGGAATACGGGTCATACTTGGGGTTTTAATGACAGATAGGTGGCTAAACATTGAGCCTAGAAAAGGATTTAGGGTCGCTTGTGGGGGTCAGATGACAGTTAAGAGGTAAACATGGAGTTAAAGAGGTGAATAAGGGTCAAACGCAGAGAATATAATTAAGATTGGAGCCAAAAGTTGGGTTAAGTAGGGGAATACGGGTCATACTTGGGGTTTTAATGACAGATGGTGGCTAAACATTGAGCTAGAAAGGGATTTAGGGTCGCTTGTGGGGGTCAGATGACAGTTAAGAGGTAAACATGGAGTTAAAGAGGTGAATAAGGGTCAAACGCAGAGAATATAATTAAGATTGGAGCCAAAAGTTGAGTTAAGTAGGGGAATACGGGTCATACTTGGGGTTTTAATGACAGATGGTGGCTAAACATTGAGCTAGAAAGGGATTTAGGGTCGCTTGTGGGGGTCAGATGACAGTTAAGAGGTAAACATGGAGTTAAAGAGGTGAATAAGGGTCAAACGCAGAGAATATAATTAAGATTGGAGCCAAAAGTTGAGTTAAGTAGGGGAATACGGGTCATACTTGGGGTTTTAATGACAGATGGTGGCTAAACATTGAGCTAGAAAGGGATTTAGGGTCGCTTGTGGGGGTCAGATGACAGTTAAGAGGTAAACATGGAGTTAAAGAGGTGAATAAGGGTCAAACGCAGAGAATATAATTAAGATTGGAGCCAAAAGTTGAGTTAAGTAGGGGAATACGGGTCATACTTGGGGTTTTAATGACAGATGGTGGCTAAACATTGAGCTAGAAAGGGATTTAGGGTCGCTTGGGGGTCAGATGACAGTAATATAAGTTAAGATGGAGTTAAAGGCCAAAAGAATTAAGATGGAGCCAAAAGTTGAGTTTGTAGGGAATACGGGTCATACTTGGGGTTTTAACTGACAGATGGTGGCTAAACATTGAGCTAGAAAGGGATTTAGGGTCGCTTGTGGGGGTCAGATGACAGTTAAGAGGTAAACATGGAGTTAAAGAGGTGAATAAGGGTCAAACGCAGAGAATATAATTAAGATTGGAGCCCAAAAGTTGAGTTAAGTAGGGGAATACGGGTCATACTTGGGGTTTTAATGACAGATGGTGGCTAAACATTGAGCTAGAAAGGGATTTAGGGTCGCTTGTGGGGGTCAGATGACAGTTAAGAGGTAAACATGGAGTTAAAGAGGTGAATAAGCGTCAAACGCAGAGAATATAATTAAGATTGGAGCCAAAAGTTGAGTTTTGTAGGGGAATACGGGTCTTACTTGGGGTTTTAATGACAGATGGGGGCTAAACATTGAGCTAGAAAGGGATTTAGGGTCGCTTGTGGGGGTCAGATGACAGTTAAGAGGTAAACATGGAGTTAAAGAGGTGAATAAGGGTCAAACGCAGAGAATATAATTAAGATTGGAGCCAAAAGTTGAGTTTTGTAGGGGAATACGGGTCATACTTGGGGTTTTAATGACAGATGGTGGCTAAACATTGAGCTAGAAAGGGATTTAGGGTCGCTTGTGGGGGTCAGATGACAGTTAAGAGGTAAACATGGAGGTTAAAGAGGTGAATAAGGGTCAAACGCAGAGAATATAATTAAGATTGGAGCCAAAAGTTGAGTTTTGTAGGGGAATACGGGTCATACTTTGGGTTTTAATGACAGATGGTGGCTAAACATTGAGCTAGAAAGGGATTTAGGGTCGCTTGTGGGGGTCAGATGACAGTTAAGAGGTAAACATGGAGTTAAAGAGGTGAATAAGGGTCAAACGCAGAGAATATAATTAAGATTGGAGCCAAAAGTTGAGTTAAGTAGGGGAATACGGGTCATACTTGGGGTTTTAATGACAGATGGTGGCTAAACATTGAGCTAGAAAGGGATTTAGGGTCGCTTGTGGGGGTCAGATGACAGTTAAGAGGTAAACATGGAGTTAAAGAGGTGAATAAGGGTCAAACGCAGAGAATATAATTAAGATTGGAGCCAAAAGTTGAGTTATGTAGGGGAATACGGGTCATACTTGGGGTTTTAATGACAGATGGTGGCTAAACATTGAGCTAGAAAGGGATTTAGGGTCGCTTGTGGAGGTCAGATGACAGTTAAGAGGTAAACATGGAGTTAAAGAGGTGAATAAGGGTCAAACGCAGAGAATATAATTAAGATTGGAGCCAAAAGTTGAGTTAAGTAGGGGAATAACGGGTCTTACGTTGGGGTTTAACTGACAAGATGGGGCTAAACATTGAGCCAGAAAGGGATTTAGGGTCGCTTGTGGGGGTCAGATGACAGTTAAGAGGTAAACATGGAGTTAAAGAGGTGAATAAGGGTCAAACACAGAGAATATAATTAAGATTGGAGCCAAAAGTTGGGTTAAGTAGGGGAATGCGGGTCATACTTGGGGTTTTCATGACAGATGGTAGCTAATCATTGTGCTAGAAAGGGATTTAGGGTCGCTTGTGGGGGTCAGATGACTGTTAAGAGGTAAACATGGAGTTAAAGAGGTGAATAAGCGTCAAACGCAGAGAATATAATTAAGATTGGAGCCAAAAGTTGGGTTAAGTAGGGGAATACGGGTCATACTTGGGGTTTTAATGACAGATGGTGGCTAAACATTGAGCTAGAAAGGGATTTAGGGTCGCTTGTGGGGGTCAGATGACTGTTAAGAGGTAAACATGGAGTTAAAGAGGTGAATAAGCGTCAAACGCAGAGAATATAATTAAGATTGGAGCCAAAAGTTGAGTTAAGTAGGGGAATACGGGTCATACTTGGGGTTTTAATGACAGATGGTGGCTAAACATTGAGCTAGAAAGGGATTTAGGGTCGCTTGTGGGGGTCAGATGACAGTTAAGAGGTAAACATGGAGTTAAAGAGGTGAATAAGCGTCAAACGCAGAGAATATAATTAAGATTGGAGCCAAAAGTTGAGTTTTGTAGGGAATACGGGTCATACTTGGGGTTTTAATGACAGATGGTGGCTAAACATTGAGCCAGAAAGGGATTTAGGGTCGCTTGTGGGGGTCAGATGACAGTTAAGAGGTAAACATGGAGTTAAAGAGGTGAATAAGCGGCAACGCAGAGAATATAATTAAGATAGGAGCCAAAAGTTGAGTTTTGTAGGGGAATACGGGTCATACTTGGGGTTTTAATGACAGATGGTGGCTAAACATTGAGCTAGAAAGGGATTTAGGGTCGCTTGTGGGGGTCAGATGACAGTTAAGAGGTAAACATGGAGTTAAAGAGGTGAATAAGGGTCAAACGCAGAGAATATAATTAAGATTTGAGCCAAAAGTTGAGTTTTGTAGGGGAATAGGGGTCATACTTGGGGTTTTAATGACAGATGGTGGCTAAACATTGAGCTAGAAAGGGATTTAGGGTCGCTTGTGGGGGTCAGATGACAGTTAAGAGGTAAACATGGAGTTAAAGAGGTGAATAAGGGTCAAACGCAGAGAATATAATTAAGATTGGAGCCAAAAGTTGAGTTAAGTAGGGGAATACGGGTCATACTTGGGGTTTTAATGACAGATGGTGGCTAAACATTGAGCTAGAAAGGGATTTAGGGTCGCTTGTGGGGGTCAGATGACAGTTAAGAGGTAAACATGGAGTTAAAGAGGTGAATAAGGGTCAAACGCAGAGAATATAATTAAGATTGTAGCCAAAAGTTGAGTTTTGTAGGGGAATACGGGTCATACTTGGGGTTTTAACTGACAGATAGTGGCTAAACATTGAGCTAGAAAGGGATTTAGGGTCGCTTGTGGGGGTCAGATGACAGATAAGAGGTAAAAATGGAGTTAAAGAGGTGAATAAGCGGCAACGCAGAGAATATAATTAAGATTGGAGCCAAAAGTTGGGTTAGGTAGGGGAATACGGGTCATACGATAAACATTGAGCCAGAAAGGGATTTAGGGTCGCTTGTGGGGGTCAGATGACAGTTAAGAGGTAAACATGGAGTTGAAGAGGTGAATAAGGGTCAAACACAGAGAATATAATTAAGATTGGAGCCAAAAGTTGGGTTAAGTAGGGGAATACGGGTCATACTTGGGGTTTTAATGACAGATGGTGGCTAAACATTGAGTTAGAAAGGGATTTAGGGTCGCTTGTGGGGGTCAGATGACAGTTAAGAGGTAAACATGGAGTTAAAGAGGTGAATAAGGGTCAAACGCAGAGAATATAATTAAGATTTTAGCCAAAAGTTGAGTTTTGTAGGGAAATAATGACTTACGTTGGGTTTAACTTACAAATAGGGGATAAACATTGAGCCAGAAAGGGATTTAGGGTCGCTTGTGGGGGTCAGATGACAGTTAAGAGGTAAACATGGAGTTGAAGAGGTGAATAAGGGTCAAACACAGAGAATATAATTATGATTGGAGCCAAAAGTTGAGTTAAGTAGGGGAATACGGGTCATACTTGGGGTTTTAATGACAGATGGTGGCTAAACATTGAGCTAGAAAGGGATTTAGGGTCGCTTGTGGGGGTCAGATGACAGTTAAGAGGTAAACATGGAGTTAAAGAGGTGAATAAGGGTCAAACACAGAGAATATAATTAAGATTGGAGCCAAAAGTTGGGTTAAGTAGGGGAATACGGGTCATACTTGGGGTTTTAATGACAGATGGTGGCTAAACATTGAGTTAGAAAGGGATTTAGGGTCGCTTGTGGGGGTCAGATGACAGTTAAGAGGTAAACATGGAGTTAAAGAGGTGAATAAGCGTCAAACGCAGAGAATATAATTAAGATTGGAGCCAAAAGTTGAGTTTTGTAGGGGAATACGGGTCATACTTGGGGTTTTAATGACAGATGGTGGCTAAACATTGAGCTAGAAAGGGATTTAGGGTCGCTTGTGGGGGTCAGATGACAGTTAAGAGGTAAACATGGAGTTAAAGAGGTGAATAAGCGTCAAACGCAGAGAATATAATTAAGATTGGAGCCAAAAGTTGAGTTTTGTAGGGGAATACGGGTCTTACGTGGGGTTTTAACTGACAGATGGGGGCTAAACATTGAGCCAGAAAGGGATTTAGGGTCGCTTGTGGGGGTCAGATGACAGTTAAGAGGTAAACATGGAGTTAAAGAGGTGAATAAGGGTCAAACGCAGAGAATATAATTAAGATTGGAGCCAAAAGTTGGGTTAAGTAGGGGAATACGGGTCATACTTGGGGTTTTAATGACAGATGGTGGCTAAACATTGAGCTAGAAAGGGATTTAGGGTCGCTTGTGGGGGTCAGATGACAGTTAAGAGGTAAACATGGAGTTAAAGAGGTGAATAAGGGTCAAACGCAGAGAATATAATTAAGATTGGAGCCCAAAGTTGGGTTAAGTAGGGGAATACGGGTCATACTTGGGGTTTTAATGACAGATGGTGGCTAAACATTGAGCTAGAAAGGGATTTAGGGTCGCTTGTGGGGGTCAGATGACAGTTAAGAGGTAAACATGGAGTTAAAGAGGTGAATAAGGCGTCAAACGCAGAGAATATAATTAAGATTGGAGCCAAAAGTTGAGTTTTGTAGGGGAATACGGGTCATACTTGGGGTTTTAATGACAGATGGTGGCTAAACATTGAGCTAGAAAGGGATTTAGGGTCGCTTGTGGGGGTCAGATGACAGTTAAGAGGTAAACATGGAGTTAAAGAGGTGAATAAGCGTCAAACGCAGAGAATATAATTAAGATTGGAGCCAAAAGTTGAGTTTTGTAGGGGAATAGGGGTCATACTTGGGGTTTTAATGACAGATAGGTGGCTAAACATTGAGCTAGAAAGGGATTTAGGGTCGCTTGTGGGGGTCAGATGACAGTTAAGAGGTAAACATGGAGTTAAAGAGGTGAATAAGGGTCAAACGCAGAGAATATAATTAAGATTGGAGCCAAAAGTTGAGTTAAGTAGGGGAATACGGGTCATACTTGGGGTTTTAATGACAGATGGTGGCTAAACATTGAGCTAGAAAGGGATTTAGGGTCGCTTGTGGGGGTCAGATGACAGTTAAGAGGTAAACATGGAGTTAAAGAGGTGAATAAGCGTCAAACGCAGAGAATATAATTAAGATTGGAGCCAAAAGTTGAGTTTTGTAGGGGAATACGGGTCATACTTGGGGTTTTAATGACAGATGGTGGCTAAACATTGAGCTAGAAAGGGATTTAGGGTCGCTTGTGGGGGTCAGATGACAGTTAAGAGGTAAACATGGAGTTAAAGAGGTGAATAAGGGTCAAACGCAGAGAATATAATTAAGATTGGAGCCCAAAGTTGGGTTAAGTAGGGGAATACGGGTCATACTTGGGGTTTTAATGACAGATGGTGGCTAAACATTGAGTTAGAAAGGGATTTAGGGTCGCTTGTGGGGGTCATATGACAGTTAAGAGCTAAACATGGAGTTAAAGAGGTGAATAAGCGTCAAACGCAGAGAATATAATTAAGATTGGAGCCAAAAGTTGAGTTAAGTAGGGGAATACGGGTCATACTTGGGGTTTTAATGACAGATGGTGGCTAAACATTGAGCTAGAAAGGGATTTAGGGTCGCTTGTGGGGGTCAGATGACAGTTAAGAGGTAAACATGGAGTTAAAGAGGTGAATAAGGGTCAAACGCAGAGAATATAATTAAGATTGGAGCCAAAAGTTGGGTTAAGTAGGGGAATACGGGTCATACTTGGGGTTTTAATGACAGATAGGGGCTAAACATTGAGCTAGAAAGGGATTTATTGTCGCTTGTGGGGGTCAGATGACAGTTAAGAGGTAAACATGGAGTTAAAGAGGTGAATAAGGGTCAAACGCAGAGAATATAATTAAGATTGGAGCCAAAAGTTGGGTTAAGTAGGGGAATACGGGTCATACTTGGGGTTTTAATGACAGATGGTGGCTAAACATTGAGCTAGAAAGGGATTTAGGGTCGCTTGTGGGGGTCAGATGACAGTTAAGAGGTAAACATGGAGTTAAAGAGGTGAATAAGGGTCAAACGCAGAGAATATAATTAAGATTGGAGCCAAAAGTTGGGTTAAGTAGGGGAATACGGGTCATACTTGGGGTTTTAATGACAGATGGTGGCTAAACATTGAGCTAGAAAGGGATTTAGGGTCGCTTGTGGGGGTCAGATGACAGTTAAGAGGTAAACATGGAGTTAAAGAGGTGAATAAGGGTCAAACGCAGAGAATATAATTAAGATAGGAGCCAAAAGTTGGGTTTAAGTAGGGGAATACGGGTCATACTTGGGGTTTTAATGACAGATGGTGGCTAAACATTGAGCTAGAAAGGGATTTAGGGTCGCTTGTGGGGGTCAGATGACAGTTAAGAGGTAAACATGGAGTTAAAGAGGTGAATAAGCGTCAAACGCAGAGAATATAATTAAGATTGGAGCCAAAAGTTGAGTTTTGTAGGGGAATAGGGGTCTTACTTGGGGTTTTAATGACAGATGGTGGCTAAACATTGAGCCAGAAAGGGATTTAGGGTCGCTTGTGGGGGTCAGATGACAGTTAAGAGGTAAACATGGAGTTAAAGAGGTGAATAAGGGTCAAACGCAGAGAATATAATTAAGATAGGAGCCAAAAGTTGAGTTTTGTAGGGGAATACGGGTCATACTTGGGGTTTTAATGACAGATAGGGGCTAAACATTGAGCTAGAAAGGGATTTAGGGTCGCTTGTGGGGGTCAGATGACAGTTAAGAGGTAAACATGGAGTTAAGAGTTAAAGAGGTGAATAAGGGTCAAACGCAGAGAATATAATTAAGATTGGAGCCAAAAGTTGGGTTAAGTAGGGGAATACGGGTCATACTTGGGGTTTTAATGACAGATGGTGGCTAAACATTGAGCTAGAAAGGGATTTAGGGTCGCTTGTGGGGGTCAGATGACAGTTAAGAGGTAAACATGGAGTTAAAGAGGTGAATAAGGGTCAAACGCAGAGAATATAATTAAGATTGGAGCCAAAAGTTGGGTTAAGTAGGGGAATACGGGTCATACTTGGGGTTTTAATGACAGATGGTGGCTAAACATTGAGCTAGAAAGGGATTTAGGGTCGCTTGTGGGGGTCAGATGACAGTTAAGAGGTAAACATGGAGTTAAAGAGGTGAATAAGCGTCAAACGCAGAGAATATAATTAAGATAGGAGCCAAAAGTTGAGTTTTGTAGGGGAATACGGGTCATACTTGGGGTTTTAATGACAGATTGTGGCTAAACATTGAGCTAGAAAGGGATTTAGGGTCGCTTGTGGGGGTCAGATGACAGTTAAGAGGTAAACATGGAGTTAAAGAGGTGAATAAGGGTCAAACGCAGAGAATATAATTAAGATAGGAGCCAAAAGTTGAGTTTTGTAGGGGAATACGGGTCATACTTGGGGTTTTAATGACAGATTGGGGCTAAACATTGAGCCAGAAAGGGATTTAGGGTCGCTTGTGGGGGTCAGATGACAGTTAGTAGAGGTAAACATGGAGTTAAAGAGGTGAATAAGGGTCAAACGCAGAGAATATAATTAAGATTGGAGCCAAAAGTTGTTAGGGGTCATTACTTGGGGTTTTAATGACAGATAGGGGCTAGACATTGAGCCAGAAAGGGATTTTGGGTCGCTTGTGGGGGTCAGATGACAGTTAAGAGGTAAACATGGAGTTAAAGGGGTGAATAAGCGTAAAACGCAGAGAATATAATTAAGATAGGAGCAAAAAGTTGGCTTAAGTAGGGGAATACGGGTAATATTTGGGGTTTTAATGACAGATGGTGGGTAAACATTGAGCTAGAAAGGGATTTAGGGTCGCTTGTGGGGGTCAGATGACAGTTAAGAGGTATACATGGAGTTAAGGAGGTGAATAAGGGTCAAACGCAGAGAATATAATTAAGATAGGAGCCAAAAGTTGAGTTAAGTAGGAGAATAGGGGTCATACGTGTGGTAAGTTTAGAAATATGGGCTAAACACCGAGTAAAGGGGAATAAGGTCAAACGCAGAGAATATAATTGATGTCATACTTGGGGTTTTAATGACAGATGGTGGGTAAACATTGAGCTAGAAAGGGATTTAGGGTCGCTTGTGGGGGTCAGATGACAGTTAAGAGGTAAACATGGAGTTAAAGAGGTGAATAAGGGTCAAACGCAGAGAATATAATTAAGATAGGAGCCAAAAGTTGAGTTTTGTAGGGGAATAGGGGTCTTACGTGGGGTTTAACTGACAGATGGGGGCTAAACATTGAGCCAGAAAGGGATTTAGGGTCGCTTGTGGGGGTCAGATGACAGTTAAGAGGTAAACATGGAGTTAAAGAGGTGAATAAGCGTCAAACGCAGAGAATATAATTAAGATAGGAGCCAAAAGTTGAGTTTTGTAGGGGAATAGGGGTCTTACGTGGGGTTTAACTGACAGATAGGGGCTAAACATTGAGCCTGAAAAGGGATTTAGGGTCGCTTGTGGGGGTCAGATGACAGTTAAGAGGTAAACATGGAGTTAAAGAGGTGAATAAGCGTCAAACGCAGAGAATATAATTAAGATTGGAGCCAAAAGTTGAGTTAAGTAGGGGAATACGGGTCATACTTGGGGTTTTAATGACAGATGGTGGGTAAACATTGAGCTAGAAAGGGATTTAGGGTCGCTTGTGGGGGTCAGATGACAGTTAAGAGGTAAACATGGAGTTAAAGAGGTGAATAAGGGTCAAACGCAGAGAATATAATTAAGATTGGAGCCGAAAGTTGGGTTAAGTAGGAGAATACGGGTCATACTTGGGGTTTTAATGACAGATGGTGGCTAAACATTGAGTTAGAAAGGGATTTAGGGTCGCTTGTGGGGGTCAGATGACAGTTAAGAGGTAAACATGGAGTTAAAGAGGTGAATAAGCGTCAAACGCAGAGAATATAATTAAGATAGGAGCCAAAAGTTGAGTTAAGTAGGGGAATACGGGTCATACTTGGGGTTTTAATGACAGATGGTGGCTAAACATTGAGCTAGAAAGGGATTTAGGGTCGCTTGTGGGGGTCAGATGACAGTTAAGAGGTAAACATGGAGTTAAAGAGGTGAATAAGGGTCAAACGCAGAGAATATAATTAAGATTGGAGCCAAAAGTTGGGTTAAGTAGGGAAATACGGGTCATACTTGGGGTTTTAATGACAGATGGTGGCTAAACATTGAGCTAGAAAGGGATTTAGGGTCGCTTGTGGGGGTCAGATGACAGTTAAGAGGTAAACATGGAGTTAAAGAGGTGAATAAGGGTCAAACGCAGAGAATATAATTAAGATTGGAGCCGAAAGTTGGGTTAAGTAGGAGAATACGGGTCATACTTGGGGTTTTAATGACAGATGGTGGCTAAACATTGAGTTAGAAAGGGATTTAGGGTCGCTTGTGGGGGTCAGATGACAGTTAAGAGGTAAACATGGAGTTAAAGAGGTGAATAAGCGTCAAACGCAGAGAATATAATTAAGATAGGAGCAAAAAGTTGGCTTAAGTAGGGGAATACGGGTAATATTTGGGGTTTTAATGACAGATGGTGGCTAAACATTGAGCTAAAAAGGGATTTAGGGTCGCTTGTGGGGGTCAGATGACAGTTAAGAGGTAAACATGGAGTTAAAGAGGTGAATAAGGATCAAACGCAGAGAATATAAATAAGATTGGAACCAAAAGTTGGGTTAAGTAGGGATATACGGGTCATACTTGGGGTTATAATGACATATGGTGGCTAAACATTGAGCTAGAAAGGGATTAAGGGTCGCTTGTGGGGGTCAGATGACAGTTAAGAGGTAAACATGGAGTTAAAAAGGTGAATAAGGGTCAAACGCAATGAATACAATTAAGATTGGAGCCAAAAGTTGGGTTTAGTAGGAGAATACGGGTCATACTTGGGGTTTTAATGACAGATGGTGGCTACACATAGAGTAAGAAAGGGATTTAGGGTCGCTTGTGGGGGTCAGATGACAGTTAAGAGGTAAACATGGAGTTAAAGGGGTGAATAAGCGTCAAACGCAGAGAATATAATTAAGATAGGAGCAAAAAGTTGGCTTAAGTAGGGGAATACGGGTAATATTTGGGGTTTTAATGACAGATGGTGGCTAAACATTGAGCTAAAAAGGGATTTAGGGTCGCTTGTGGGACTCAGATGACAGTTAAGAGGTAAACATGGAGTTAAAGAGGTGAATAAGGGTCAAACGCAGAGAATATAATTAAGATAGGAGCCAAAAGTTGAGTTTTGTAGGGGAATAGGGGGTTTTACGTTGGGTTTTAATGACAGATTGGGGCTAAACATTGAGTCAGAAAGGGATTTAGGGTCGCTTGTGGGGGTCAGATGACAGTTAAGAGGTAAACATGGAGTTAAAGAGGTGAATAAGGGTCAAACGCAGAGAATATAAATAAGATTGGAGCCAAAAGTTGGCTTAAGTAGGGATATACGGGTCATACTTCGGGTTTTAATGACAGATGGTGGCTAAACATTGAGTTAGAAAGGGATTTAGGGTCGCTTGTGGGGGTCAGATGACAGTTAAGAGGTAAACATGGAGTTAAAGAGGTGAATAAGCGTCAAACGCAGAGAATATAATTAAGATAGGAGCCAAAAGTTGCGTTTTGTAGGGGAATAGGGGTCATACGTGGGGTTTAACTGACAGATAGGGGCTAGACATTGAGCCAGAAAGGGATTTTGGGTCGCTTGTGGGGGTCAGATGACAGTTAAGAGGTAAACATGGAGTTAAAGAGGTGAATAAGCGTCAAACGCAGAGAATATAATTAAGATTGGAGCCAAAAGTTGGGTTAAGTAGGGGAATACGGGTCATACTTGGGGTTTTAATGACAGATGGTGGCTAAACATTGAGCTAGAAAGGGATTTAGGGTCGCTTGTGGGGGTCAGATGACAGTTAAGAGGTATACATGGAGTTAAGGAGGTGGATAAGGGTCAAACGCAGAGAATATAATTAATATAGGAGCCAAAAGTTGAGTTAAGTAGGAGAATAGGGGTCATACGTGTGGTAAAGTTTAGAAATATGGGCTAAACACCGAGATAAAGAGAGGAATAAAGGTCAAACGCAGAGAATATAATTGAATACGAATCATACTTGGGGTTTTAATGACAGGTGGTGGCTAAACATTGAGCTAGAAAGGGATTTAGTGTCGCTTGTGGGGGTCAGATGACAGTTAAGAGGTAAACATGGAGTTGAAGAGGTGAATAAGGGTCAAACGCAG
>JAEIGM010000632.1:0-15794 GCA_018903735.1 Drosophila cardini
TTATGACTAGCTTGTTATTAAAGCTTTTTTTTTAATTTTTAGCTTATTTTAGCTTATTTTTGTCTTCAATCTAGCTTATGGCGCTTCCCAAATTCTGGCAACACTGTTGCCGAAGCTCTCTGGGGGTCTAGAAGCAGCCTAGCGTTTGCTTTCAAAAAATCTTGCGTTTGACGCATCTATGTGTTGTATGGTTAGTGGTTTTACGCTGCTTGTGCAGCGACAACGCTGCTCGTACATACACACGTACATACACGCACGTACGACTACATGCGTACATGTGTGTACATACATATGTATGTAATACATAGTATGTACATATGTATGCCCTTACATGTATTTGAATTTATGTATATATATATATATATGAAATCCTCTCCCATACTCCCATCTGTGTAATTTTGTCATTCGTTTTGACTTATTTCCTTGCGAACTTTTCGATTGAACGGGTGTTATCGTGCATCGATATACATTTTTGTCGTCGATTTCAACAAAAACGTGATTTTAATTACGAATATTACAAACAAAACAACAATTAATTTTAATTACGATTAGAATAGTAATTTTTAATATATCGCTTAAATGAATAATAAATAATTAATATTAAATGCGTTAGTCCGTGAGTGCGTGTGTGTGTGCCACTCGATTCACGTCTGTGTGTGTGCCACTCGATTTACGCCTGTGTGCTAGACACCGCGAACGCTCGATTGTCTACGCTGGTGTGGTTTGTGACGTAGGCAGTTCATTCGTAGAAACCGCGCGCGATTTTTTGTGCGCATTTTCTCAACCAAAGAATCGCGTTCAGTTTATGCGCGCGCGACTTAAATTACTAGCGTTTTTAAGACGTGTACGTTTAAGCTAGAAGCCTCGCGCGATTTTTCGTTCGGTTTTCGGTGAATGCGTGTAACTTTTATTGTAGTAAGTCTTAAAGTATTGTCCGATTTAAAATTTTATAAAATAATATAATTATCTATTATATTTGTTGGGGATATAAATTGGAGGAATGTTCGCACAATGGATAAATTGTAAAAGATTGTAATAAAACTAATGCACAAACACGATGTGATCTCGACGACTGTTTTATTTAAAGAGAGCATATAATGATGGTGATGACAATAACTATAATAATAATCGATAAACAAATTAGATTTCAAATTTATTCATATAGCATATCGATATAAGCTAAATCATTAATTTAACTTGCATAAATTCAACAATATTATTGCAAAATTTAATTAATAAATTTTAATTGAATTTATTAAATAACTAAAAATAATTTAATTTATTTAATAATTTTCTTATTTATATAAAAATCAAATACATTATTTTTTTTTTTTTTTTTTATAGATTTTTATTAATTTAAAGTTATATTCTTATAGTAATTTATAATATATTTAATTTTATAATTTTGAAATGCCCCGTAGAAGGCAATTGTCTGCTGCTGCACGTTCTCAACGGCGTAGAGATAGAAATAGGATTCATAGAGAAGACGCAGAGTATGCAGATAGAGAGCGAGAGTTGAATTCCCAATCTCAAAGAATCCGTAGGGCAGTGACTGAAAATCGAGTAGTAGAACAGATTGGGAATTCTCAGCAGCGTTCACGCCGTAGGAGAAGTGCGCGTTTAAGAGTAACAGAACAGGCAGCCAATACTTCTCATAGGACAATTAGGAGGCAGGATCCAGAAGTAAGGCAGAGCGAGCGGGCTTCAGATGCCCGTCGCAGAAGAAGCCGTAGGGAAAATTCTGAAGAAAGGGATCGCGAACAGGCAGACAATACTTTGCGTAGATCTATTAGAAGGTAAAATCTACAGGTTAGACAAAGAGAGCAGGCAGTAGATACTTTGCGAAGATCGCAGAGAAGACAGGATATTTTAGTTAGACAGATAGAGCAAGTGCGCAATAGTCAGGCACACTTTGAGAGGAGACAGAATGTAGAAGTTAGAATATTAGAAAGAGAAGTACAGTGTATCACATTAATATTCGGTTTTTCTTTTATTCAACTTTCATCATTGAATAAACTTACAAATCTAGGCATAATCAAAAAATTTCAAATTATTTAATAAAGCCCAGAATGTCACCTTTCCATTGATGTGCATATGAGGTTATTAAGTATAACACATAAATATATATATTTAATTAAAAGTTACAACCTCTGAATTTAGCCTTACTTTAATATTCGGTTTTTTGGCGTAGTCAGATTAAAAGAACCATGTGGCAACTCCGAAAAGCCTCAAATAGTGCAAAAAACTGTTCTCCCGGAAAAAGAGACATATGGCATCCATTATTCAGGAAGAAACCCACGCCAATATTGCATTGTCTGGGTACAGTTTGAAATAGGCTGGAAACAAAAAAAATTCATCGTTGGAGCAGCGAAAAATCATCCTCAGTTGCATTTGGAGGGCAGGACATTCTCTGACATTGCTCAAATTCTTGAGATGAAACCGAACACTGTTGTTAATATTGTTTGGAGATTCCGAAATGAAGGCAGGATCGCGTTTTTTAAACAAAATGGGCAACCTAGAAAACTGACCGAACGGGGAAAAGTCCAGAATGGTGAGGAAGTTGAAGGCAAATCCTCGACGAAGTGTTCCGGAATTGATGGCTGAACTCTTTGCCGAGAATGGAATGTTCGTTTCAGCGCAGATAATAAGGCGCACAATCTTTAGAGAAGGCTACAACGGCCGAATTGCACTAAGGAAATTAGTGATCTGCGAATGGGATCACAAGTTGACGGAAAAATTTGCCCAGGAGTGCTCCAATGAGGATCAAACCTGGTGGGATGACGTCACAACCCGGACGAGAGAAAATTGAATATGTTTCGGAGCGATATGACAACGATTATAAGGTGTCAACACAATTCGGACCTCGGAATAAAGATTTTTAAGGCTAACAGTAAAGCATGGCGGAAGTCACGTCATGGTCTGGGGATGTAGTTCCACCAACGGAACAGAGAATCTGATATCAATCGATGGGATAATGATACAAGATTCCTATCTACACGTTATAAAAAGAAAAAATAAGACAGTGGGTGGATAAAATGGACATTCTCCAAACGTTTAAGCTTTACCAAGACAATGTCCCAATACATAAAGCCCACAAAATAAGATTTTGGATCCTATACGACCACCTAAATGTAATGGAAACTTCGTCCTAATCACCTGATCTCAATCCAATAGAGAATTTGTGGAGTGAGTTGAACCGGCGCTTTCACAAAACGCCAAAATTGTCCTCAGTAGATATCAAGGCGGGGCTCCAGGAGAAATGCGCCAAAATAGGTGATGAACGCACTAAAAAAGTTATAAACAATATCCCAAAACGCGTATGGGACACAATAAACAACAATGGGTACTAAAAAAAATATTAAAATAATTTTTTTCTTTAGGTAAACACTCGTTCCTTAAAAATGTATAAGTAAAACCGAATATTAAAGTAAGGCTAAATTCAGAGGTTGTAACTTTTAATTAAATATATATATTTATGTGTTATACTTAATAACCTCATATGCACATCAATGGAAAGGTGACATTCTGGGCTTTATTAAATAATTTGAAATTTTTTGATTATGCCTAGATTTGTAAGTTTATTCAATGATGAAAGTTGAATAAAAGAAAAACCGAATATTAATGTGATACACTGTAGATAGAATAGCTAGGTCACAGAGTCGAAACGACCCTGTTCTTAGGTTAGTTGAAAGAGCTCGCAATACAGCTCAAAGAAGAAGTGCTCGTATAAGAGCACGCCAGATAGCAGTAGATTCAGCTAGAAATTTAAGTCAGAGAGTTAGTCAGTATAGAAGTATTTCTCAGAATAGAGCAGCAGAAAATGAGCGTAATGCTGCCCGTATTGAGCAGGCCCGAGCCAATGCCATTGAAGATCAGGCACGACCCATTAGGAATAGTTTAGAAAGTTTTATAGCCGCCTACAACAAATTAATTAAACAGGGCACTGACCATGTTTGTATTTGTTGTAAGGGTTTGTGGTTTCCTCACCAAATAGACAGGATAAGTAGGGAATATATTTTGGAAAATAATGAATTTAGTGCAGACATTCTGTTTTTGTCCGATATATTTCCTCCCGTTGACGGCAAGCATTCTTTTTGCAAATCTTGTAGCCGTTCAATTAAGGATGGAAGAAAACCTAATAATTCCATTACTAATGGCTTAGATTTTCCACCACTACGAGAATGTCTGAAGGACCCACATAGTTTAGAAGAAAGATTAGTTTCTCCGCGGCTACCGTTTATGATCATAAAATCATTAGATAATGATCGTCAAAATAGCATAAAAGGAGCTGTAGTTAATGTGCCGATTCCAGTTGCGAATGTCGTAACTACCCTTCCAAGGGCCTTCAGTGACGCAGAGGTTATTCAGCTCCACCTCAAACGCCGATTAGAATATCGTCACAGTTTCATGGTGGAAACTATATCTCCATCTCGTGTTGTTGATGCAATTAGACATTTAGTAGGTACAGAGCTTTACAGAAAGCATGAGATTAGTATTAATGAGGAATGGTTGGCTTCTCATACATCAGAAGTCGTTCCATTTATTGCATCAACAGAGGATATAGACGTAGTTAGAGAAATGGGTGAAAGGGCTGCAATCCCAAATGTAGAAGAGAATACTCCAGTAGAAGATCAAGATCTAAATCCTGAAGGTGAGGAAACGCTAATGGACAATGTTCCAGTAGAGAACTTAGATGGTAGTAGGTTAGCTATAGCACCTGGGGAAGGACAACGGCCTCTGGACATGATAACTGATTGTGATTCAGAGGAGTTGTCTTTTCCTAAGATTTATGCAGGAGTGAAAAGAAATTGTGTAGAAAGCTACACAAAAATCATTAGGTCAGAGCTTAGGAATTATGATAGAAGGGCTTGTAGGGTAGATAAGCTTTTTTATAATCTTAGAAAAATGCAGCTGATAAATATGCGGAATAATTATTCCATTTGCTTGAGAAAGCACAGCGCTTCCCGCGGCGTTACAGCTAGGACAGCCCTTAATGGTGAGGAAATAGATAGGTTAATTCAGTTTTATGAGGGATTTAAAATTTTAAAAGGTCGCTCGTCACCTGCCCATTGGGAAGCAGAGAAGAAGAAGGTTATGGCCATGATTCGGCAATTTGGCATACCTTCTTTCTTCATAACGCTTTCTGCTGCAGAAAGCAAGTGGTTAGAACTGATAGTTATTTTGAAGAAAACAGTTAGGAAGGAAGTTCTAACCGAAGAAGAGGCAGCTAGCTCAGAAAGGTCTGAAGTTGTAGAACTTATTAGGTCAGGCCCAGTTACTTGTGCTAGGTATTTCGATTATAGGTATAGACAGCTTTTAAAATTAATGAAGAAGGATGGAGGCATTTTCGGCCGACATTCTGTTTATAAATATTATTGGCGAGTAGAGTTCCAACATCGGGGTTCACCATACATTCATGGAATGTTTTGGTTGAAAGATGCCCCTTTGTTTGATGCTAGCAATCCTTCTTCTTGTCCGCCTGTTGTTGAGTTTGTTGATCAGTTCATTACGACGGAAAAAAATCCAACAAACGATGAATTGACACCTTTTATTTTATACCAAACGCATAAGCATACTCCGTCATGCCAGCGTAGCATAAGAAATAGGCAAATCTGTCGTTTTGGTATACCATATCCTCCTTTTCCTAGTACAGAAATTCTCTTTCCTCTTCCAGAAGCTTGTCAAAATAAGTCAATTCATCAAAGCAACTTCGAGAAAATCAACAATTTCTTGAGTTCTCCTATAGACAGTGAAATTAGAGAACCGCTTAACGATTTTAATCATTTTTTCTCGCAACCTTAAAAAGACCAATTTGAGCTATGAGGATTATATTCTTGCAATTAGATCTAGTTTAAACAGACCAAAGATATTTTTGAAGAGATGCTTCGACGCCATTATGGTGAATGCGTACAACACGCACATTTTGTCAATGCAAAGAGCCAACATAGATATTCAGTTTATATTAGATCCATATGCGTGCTGCAGTTATGTGATCAATTACATTAATAAGTCGCAAAGAGGTATGTCTAAGCTTATGCGAGAAGCTGTAGAAGAAGCGCGATCAGGAAACTTTAGTATTAGGCAGAAACTGCAGCACATAGGGCATAAATTCATAAATGGCTCAGAAATATCTGCACAGGGACAGCTTATTGCTGTTTAGGGATGTCGTTGTCAGAGAGCAGCAATGCAGAAGTCTTCATAAACACTGGATTGCCTGACAAACGAGTTCAAATGCTCAAGTCGAGGGCACAACTCAGAAGTTTGCCTGAAGACTCTGAAGATATTTTCGAAGTAGGCCTATTAGATCATTACGTTCACCGTCCAGATGATCTAAATAGTTTATGCTTAGCAGATTTTGCGGCATATTATACTTTCAGTAGAACTGCAGGTAGGAATCGCCAAGAATCACAGGATGAGGTCGAAAATGCAGGATTCGGAGCAACCGAAGTTTTACCTCTTCGCAATGGTAGTGGATTTGTTAGGGAAAGACGTAGTCCACGGATAATACGTTATAGGAGATATAATGTTAACCACGATAGGGAGAACTATTTTAGGGAATTAGTGATGCTGTATTATCCGTGGAGAAATGAACAAGAGGAGCTTATTAGGAGAAATTGCGAAGAGGTTTGCAATCAGAATAGGGATCTTATTGAGGCAAATCGTAGGAAATTTAACGTTTTAAATGAAAGTGAGTTAGAAGATGCTCTCAGTAGAGTATTAGATGAGAATCAGGAAGAAGAGTTAGGTGATTCAGATGAGCAGGAGAATGTAGATAATAGGTTTAGAGCATTAGGTGTAGCAGAAATAGATCCTCAACTTAACATTTTAAATATAGGAAATGACGAGAATGCAGATGGGCCAAATAGCAACACTGTTCAGTTTGTTAAGTTGCCTGTTTTAATGACATCGTCATGTTTAGAGGAAATTGTATCGTCCCTAAACTTAAAACAGAAAACTTACCTGAACCATGTGTTGCATAATTTTAAAATAGGCAAAAAGTTCTATGAATTTGTGGGTGGTGGAGCAGGTGTCGGCAAAAGCCGACTTATTTCGGTAATATATCAAGCCCTTACAACTAGGTTTAATAATGTAAGAGGCTCAAATCCTGACTCTATTAAAGTTCTTTTGTCCGCTCCAACAGGGAAGGCTGCGTTCGGAATAGGAGGTTGTACACTCCATTCAATGTTCAGTCTTCCTATAAATCAGTCTGATCGAATTGGGACCTTATCCGCAGACCTAGTAAATACGCTACATTCGAGATTGATTGATCTCAAATTACTCATTATTGACGAGATTTCAATGGTATGAGCCAAAATGTTTGGCTTTATCAACCTGAGGCTACAGCAAATTTTCAAAAGTAATCACTTTTTTGGAGGAATGCCTGTCATCGTGTTCGGCGATCTCAGACAACTGAGGCCTGTGGGCGACAAGTGGATTTTTCAGCAACCCTCTAGCCAAGCCTACAGTGAATTACATGGCACACTGTGGGAAAATAATGTTATTAAATTTGAATTTTTCGAGTTGACGGAAATAATGCGTCAACGAGATGACCAACCATTTGCTGTAGCCCTTAATAATATGCAATGAGGCAAACAAGGCCCGCATTCTTGAATCCGTTAAAGGATTCAAAACTCCAGAAACCCAGGGTTTGTGTAGTTCACTTATATTAAAGACTACAGCAAAATACATGATGACTGTTAATATAGACACTTCAGAAGGCTTAGTGAATGGAGCAACAGGCATACTTAGGCAAGTAGATTTAGACAGAAACAGTCATCCTATTCTTCTTTGGGTAGATTTCCTTGAGGAAAGAGTAGGAAAAGAATTACGTTTAAAGTATAGAAATCTACCCAATCCATTTTGGACCCCAGTAGAAACAAGTAAGAAAGGCTACAGTCGAGCTAGCCGACTGTAAAAGACCCCGTACTCATAGTATTTGCAATAAAACACTTTGAAACAAAACCATCAATTTGTAATAGGGATGCAAATCGCCAAGAAAATGCCGATATCTATATTAATTAAAATATCACATCAAATCAAATATCGATATTATCAACAACTGAATTTAAATACGATATATCGCTATAGATATAGACATAATGACCAAATATCGCATGCGATATTATATCGCAATTATAATTACTATGGTATTGAATACCGATATATGATAAATCGTATCGTATGCATACATGTGCGTGCATCGTCCGCAAGCAGTGCAGTCGCTACACAAGCAGCGAAAACGTTCGCTCACATGTTTATATGCTTCTGTCTCGCTTGCACACATGCATTGACGTTGCGTGCAATTGTAAACTTTGTTACGTGTCTAGCTCTTTTGTTTATTGGTTGATTTGTATGCAACTTTCAGGATAGTTTGTGATACTTTGTCTCCAAACGAATTTGAAATTACAATACCGTACGATAAGTTTAAATGCCTTAAAAATGGCATTGAAGTTGGAAAATTATTTCATTCTTGTGGGAAAACGGGGCGTGGCAGTCCAAAATTTTTAATGACAATGCATTTATGCTGTCTCTAGCAACTTACATACCAAAAATGGTATTCCTAAGTGCTATAGTTACTGAGATATTTGCTTAAAACATCAATTTTTTCCGAGGTGACCATAGTTTTTTACAATTTGCGGGGGCGGTAAGGGGCGTGGCAAAGATTTGAAATAAACTTGATCTGCCTGACATAAAGACGGACTTTCATTCTAAATTTGGTGGCTCTAGCTTTTGTAGCTTAAAAGATCCAGGTGTTCATACGGACAGACGGACATTGCTATATCGTCTCGGCTGTTGATGCTGATCAAGAATATATATACTTTATGGGGTCGGCCACGCCTCCTTCTGCCTGTTACGCACATTTCGCTTCAGACATACCTAATAGACCCCTCTACTCTTTTTTAGAGTACGGGGTCTAAAAACTGTTAGAAGTTTTCAGTTTAGGAAAAATGAAAATGTCACGATAGATTGCAAACAGTTTCCGATCGTACCTGCACAAGGTATAACTATCCATAAAAGCCAGGGTGCAACCTTTAATAAGGTGGTGGTCCACGTATCCGATAGCTTAGATAGAGCAGCCTTATATGTAGGCTGCAGTAGAGCGACAAGTGCAGCTGGACTGTTTATAGTAGGCAATTTCAACCCTCCTAGGCCTCTCCAAGGTCGAAATGTTGTTCAGGAAGAGTTAGAAAAATTACGACCCATTAAGTTACTTAGTACGCATTTCGACTATTTAGTCAATAGTTCTAATTTCGAAATAATTTTTCACAATGTCCAAAGTCTGCACTGTCATATTAAAAGTGTCCAGTTTGATAAGCTAATGCTCCATGCATCAATGCTTTGTTTTGTTGAAGGCTCGACCTTCCCAAATGAGACTTATTAAGTCCCAGGATATAGGATTGCTGTACGTTTAGATTGTTTAAGTGAAGGTAGGACTCGATCACAAAGAGGCATTCTTGTTTTCGTCAAGAACGAACTTTTTGAGAATGTTAGTCTTTGTTCTACAAGTCGCAATATTAATGGTTCGCACGTATTCGAATACACAGTTTTAAAGTATAAGTCTATAGGTATTTTAATAATTTATAAGAGCCCCCATTACTCGTTACCTAAATTTAGAAGTGAGTTTGAGGATTTATTTGTAGAGTATAGAGAAATTTTAGGTAGTGAAGTATTAATATTAGGAGATTTTAACTTATGTTTAAGCGCTCTCGCTCAGGCTAGGGACACTTATGAAAGTGTCGCTTGGCCAAGCCAGCGCAAAAACTTTTGAGACAGTGCACAGTATTCATGATGCAATTTCCGTGAGCATTCTAGGGCTGTAAGTTGATAGGTCGGGAAATTTTTTTTTATTTTTTTTTTTCTGCGCGGGAACATGGAAATTTGTGATTTTTCTGTAAATTACTTATTTCAAGTCGACTCGAAGATCTATTACAAAGATCTAATTGCATCTAAGTTTAAATAATCGGGAACTAACTCGAGCGGCGTACTGTACAAGTAATCGGGCGTGTTCGATTATACTTTGTTGTTTTTTAATACCCGGATACCGATGTTAATACTTTGATAATAAAATCGGAAATAAAATGCATGCAGAGAGTATTATACGGTCGGGCGAGCTCGACTGTACTTTTCTTTCTTGTTTAAGGTTACGATTGTGCAAAAGGAAAGTCTCGTAGAACTGAATGGTGTGGACTACCATTGATTTTATTGAGATTTCTTAACCGACTTCACAAATAGTATGTAAATATAGTATAAATAAACATATCCTGAAAAAATTTGGTCCCTAAAACTCGTTCTTTAACACTATCGGGAGTGTAAATTTTCAAAACTGTACAGATTAACAGAAAACCAGAATTATATTGAGCACGCAAAAAATTTTGACATTATAAAAGTGTACTAAAACTATTTGTATGTGTCGGAGATATGACGATTTTGAGCAATTGTGAGTTAGCAAGTAACTTCGTGTAAACGAATATTGGGAAATACTTGGTTGTACGAAAACTAGTGTTGGGAAGTTTTTATCTGCGCGATAGGTTTAGCAGTAAAAGCGAGACAACAGCCTCTGTTGATGTTAAGTGCGGCCCACTGCGTGGTCGTGTTAGTGAGATAGAAGGTAATTCTGGCAACGAGAGGGAAAAACTCAGTCACTTCGTTTCGGAAAATTGGGACGACACACGTGCTCGCTGCTCTTTTTGCATAAACCAAACTATCAATAAAACTATGGCTGACAATACCAATTTGGGTAACCTCGGAGAACCCTAGGGAACTTCTTTAGCTTCCGCAAAATTTGTTCATGTATGGTACTGGGAATAGGGTCCTCATTTACACCAACTGTAACAATAAAATTAGAAACAAGCAAAAATTAAAACAAAGGTAAACCAAATGTGAATTTTTTGAACAAAAAAATAATAGGAAGCTTAATCTAGATAGTGCCACAAGCTTCAGTTTTAACTGTAATTGCAGTGAAAAACAGTTCAGATATGCAGTCAAATTAACTGAATGCTAAAGTTATTTCCTTTCCGCTCTGAGCTTTCCGCTTACACTTATTTGTCAGATCATTTCAGAAAAAATCAAATTTGGCAGACAATAACTTTTTTCCTGGTTTCCAGAAACTCAGCTGGAGTCACACATACACATACATTAAGAATTATTTCTTAAATGCGTACTCCCTTTTTTCCATTTTTCCTGTGTATTTATATATGCACTTTATAATTGTACTGATTATTATTGTTATATTTACATAGAAACTACTTTTAAAATATTAAATAATGCTGTAGTTCAAAGCATTGTGTATATCGAATCATAGTTAGATATTTATTAAATAAATAAGTTAATATAAAACAAGTGAAATTTTCTGTTTTTACTATTGAGTTGCTCTTGTGTTTTTGAAAATGGTGTTCAACCATCGCTTAATATAATGGAATAAAGTTAGCAGTCAGCTTACATGTTCGGGAACAAATGCAGAGCTGGCTTACAAGCAATGCAACAAATAAGCCAAGAAAGCGTCTTGCTTTCGATTATCTAGTAAACACATTAAATGGTGTGGCAGACAATAGCAACAGACACGGACATAGATTCGTGCAGTGTAGCCGAAAGGGCTGCAAATAAAAGTCTTGGGAGGGCAATGAAAATCGCGTGCTCCACAGAAAAATTTATTGGCTTGTAGCGGAGCGTTGGCAGGACTAAAATAGAAATAGAAATCACAGTTAAGGAAATGCTAAAGAAATAACGGAAATACAAAGTTGAGGTATCAGACCAGGAAGTGCATATCGCGTATGGCCAATGCAATAACAACTACAGAAACAACAATGTGAACAATGACAAAAAATAAGACCACAACAAGAAAGACAGAATCTCGTAAATAAAAAGCGATACAACTTTGCAAACAAACCAAAAAGCTGATACCAAACTCTGTGACAACCCTAGAGTGAACCTTGGTAATGTTAGAAAATGGCCAAACCATTTAAATACAATTATTTATAAGGAATAAAACCTAAACAGGTAATAATGCAGACGCGCAGAAGGCCATTATAGAAATTTTGTTAATTTTTTAATCATTTCAATTATTTGGTAATTAACATAAAGTTTTTATTATGTTTTATTTCTTTTAATTTTGTTTTTAATATCAATTTTTGAAAAAGTCTTACAAAACACAATAAAATTTTAAACTTAATTCAAACAGATAGATTGATAGTAGGAGTTCACTGTGTGAAATACGCAAATAAAATTGTTTGAAGTGAAATGGGTAAACACAACTTTAGTAGGACTTGATGTGCTGTAGCGTAACTTTATTTTCTGCTCTTGGAAAATTGGGAAATTGCAAATCACGTAGAGCAAGAAATAGAATTGCGCGTGTTGCGTTCCTGATAAGCAGTCACTGGGAAGATTTAATCTTTGCCCGTTGTGGGCGTGGTGACTTAGAGTATATCGTCATAAAGACTGCGTTTTTATTACCGCCTCGGTGAGCTTATGTGTTCCTCAACTGCAAACAAAACGAATGAAGGGAAAAGGAGGCATGGGAGTAGAGTAAAGGTTACCTTAGACGAACTGCAGCTCATTTGGTAAGCAATAAAAAACTTGTTGCGAGAGCTACAATGTTTGGGCACAGCCCTTTTGCATGACTTCTTTACATTGTTGTTATTGCATAAGTCAGTGGGAATTTACATTTTGTGAATCAAAATACTTTTAACATGACCGAAGCCGCCGAAGATAGCGACCCAATGATTCATCCATGTTTCTACCCATCCATTCATTCAACCCTTTGCATTGCATGTGTCAACAGCAACGGCAAACACAACGGTAACACAGCACCAACTTAACGGTAACTGTGTGGGCTGGGTACACGCCTAAAAGTATGCAATGTTTGCTTAGGTACCTCCGCAAACACTTTCAGTTTTCGCACTTTCTGTTCATTCTTGTTTGCGATTCTTTGGTCGACTTTGGCAAAAACTTTATTGCGAGCTCTTTTCTTGCTTATATTATAAAAAGCGAAGCATAAAAAAAAAGAAAACTTTACTAAAACGAAACAAAGTTAATGGGCGTGGTCGGGGTGAAAGTTTTTACCTTGCTGTAGGCGTACCGTTATTCAGCCCAACAACAAGCAAAAGCAATAACGGTTTTTTGTTTACCACACACCCACTCACATACACCAAGAAACAAGTGAACTTAGCTGAGCGTGCCCTCAATCTAACCAAATTCATGGGCAAAATTATCAAAATGCTGTTTCCCCTTAATTTTAGCTCAAATCTTGGAATTAAAATAAAACATTAAAATATGTAGTAAAAAAATCTTTTAAAATCTGACAACTATTGAATCATAATTGTAGCAGGCTATTAAGTGGGAATACCAATAATCTTAAGTGTACAGTAGATTAACATAACATAAGCATAACATAAATGAGATATCGAAACTAGAAGGAATCGAAGAAGACGAAAAACTTAGTTCTTAAGCAACAGAATAAAGAGACGGACGCGAAAAAGAAGAATTGAAAAGATTTGATTTAGAAAGGCCGTTCACATAATAAATATTGAACTTTTTCGTTAAACTAAATATTTACGTTCTAATTTTCTTAACCTTTTTATTTATTTCGAAAAATAATTATTTTGTTTGTTTCTTAATTGAGGAAACCTAGATCCGGTTTTTATACCCTTGCAGAGGGTATATTAATTTTGTCACGAAGTTTGTAACGCATTGAAGGAGGCATCTCCGACCCCATAAAGTATATATATTCTTGATCAGCATCAACAGGCGAGTCGATATAGCCATGTCCGTCTGTCCGTCTGTCCGTCTGTCCGTCTGTTTCTATGCGAACTAGTCTCTCAGTTTTAAAGCTATCTTGATGAAACTTGGTACAGATGTGTATTCTCTCTGCAGGCAGATCATTTGTTAAAATCGGCCGGATCGGATTACTATATCATATAGCTCCCATAGGAACAATCGGTTGAAAAAAAAATTTTTTTTGAGCTATATCAACCAATTTAAGCCTATATGCATTTAGTACCAAATCCCATGTGCAAACCAAATTTCATCCGAATCGGACCACTATATCATATAGCTGCCATAGGAACAATCGGTTGAAAATGATGAAAATGCGTAGTATGAAAATTTTCAGTGTCGATTGAGCGATTTCAACCAAACTCACGCCATGAACATTTGCCATCATTCCCCAGCTGCTGACCAAATTTCATTTGGATCGAACCACTATATCATATAGCTGCCATAGGAACAATCGGTTCAAAGGCTTAGTATGAAAATTTTTAATGTCTATTGAGCGATTTCAACCAAATTCACGGAGTACGCATAAGCTATCATTCCCTATATGCTGACCAAATTTCATCCAAATCGGACTACTATATCATATAGCTTCCATAGGAACAATCGGTTGAAAATGATGAAAATGCTTAGTATAAACATTTTCAGTGTCGATTGAGCAATTTCAACCAAACTCACGCCATAAACATTTGCTATCATTCCCCAGCTGTTGACCAAATTTCATTCGGATCGAAACATTATATCATATAGCTGCCATAGGAACAATCGGTTCAAAGGCTTAGTATGAAAATTTGTAAAGTCTATTAAGCGATTTCAGCTATATTCACGCACTACTCCTTTGCTATTATTCCCTATATACTGACCAAATCTCATCTAAATCATATCATACAGCATCCATAGGAACCACTGGTAACTGAATTTAATGAACGCAACATGCATGACTGCAAGGGTATTTAATCTTCGGCGAGCCGAAGATAACCTTTCTTTCTTGTTAAAATTATTTTACATTCGCACACAATTTAAACATTAAGTTTAAAAAGTCGACTCGGACAGCAAAGTATGTTAAACAAAATATTTTTATACTCTCTGCAAGAGAGAGTATATTGGGTTTGTGAAAAAGAAAAGTATGTAACAGGCAGAAGGAGGCGTGGCAGACCCCATAAAGTATATGTATTCTTGATCAGCATCACAAGCCGAGTCGATATAGCCATGTCCGTCTGTCTGTCCGTCTGTCCGTCCGTATGAAAAAACAGATTTCAGAGATGGTAAGAGCTACAAGTTTGAATTTAGTCAGTATCGACTCGATATTAAGTCAGTCAATACAAGAATCTTTTTTTTTTTGTGATGCCACGCCCCATTCGCCCACAATGAGCAAAAAATTAGACACACTTCGTAAAAAATTGATGTTTTAGGTGAATATCTCAGTAACTATGGCACTTAGGAACACCAATTTTGGTATGCAGGTTCCTAACGCAAATGCAATGCCATTAACATTTTTTGACTACCGCGCCCCCTCTTCCCACAAGAAATAAAATAATTTTCAAACTTCAATGCTTCAATTTTAAGGCATATGTTCTTATCGTACAGTATTGAAATTTACATTCGTTTGGTGACAAAATATATCAAACTGTCCTGAAAGTTGCAGATAAATCGGATAATGAACAAAAGACATGTAAGAAAGTTAATAATTGAACGCAATGCTGATGCAAGTGTGCGAGCGAGATAGAAACATACAAACACGTGAGCGAACGTTTTCGCTGCTTGCTAGCGGCAGCGCTGCCCGCAAATGCTGGCTGTGCCAACCAATTGTGTATGTATAACATATACACACATACATATGTGCGTGCATACATATAATGTCAAATGTATATGTGTGTGTATACATACAATCAGATGTTTTTGTTTCAGCGTGTTTTGTTGCAAGTATCAATTGATATACTTGGATACCGATTTTATTAAATAATCGGGAATAAATTGCAGAGAGTATTCTCGGTCGGGCGTGCTCGACTGTACTTTCCTTTCTTGTT
>JAEIGM010000510.1:0-22435 GCA_018903735.1 Drosophila cardini
TTTGAAACCTCAACCGATTTTGAATCGGAATACCATTTAATTCAATAATTTTCATTTATATCGACTCTGCATCAAAATAATCTTGATTTCGTCAATTTAAAATTTTTTCATTTATTTTTTGTTTTTGCATTTTCTGGCGTTTCTAGAGGTCTTAGAGGATTTTAGACGTTATTTTCGAATCCTCACATTTCGGGCCTTGATCTTAGCTATCTCTGTCAAAACTCAACCGATTTTGAATCGGAATACCATTTAATTCAATAATTTTCATTTATATCGACTCTGCATCAAAATAATCTTGATTTCGTCAATTTAAAATTTTTTCATTTATTTTTTGTTTTTGCATTTTCTGGCGTTTCTAGAGGTCTTAGAGGATTTTAGACGTTATTTTCGAATCCTCACATTTCGGGCCTTGATCTTAGCTATCTCTGTCAAAACTCAACCGATTTTGAATCGGAATACCATTTAATTCAATAATTTTCATTTATATCGACTCTGCATCAAAATAATCTTGATTTCGTCAATTTAAAATTTTTTCATTTATTTTTTGTTTTTGCATTTTCTGGCGTTTCTAGAGGTCTTAGAGGATTTTAGACGTTATTTTCGAATCCTCACATTTCGGGCCTTGATCTTAGCTATCTCTGTCAAAACTCAACCGATTTTGAATCGGAATACCATTTAATTCAATAATTTTCATTTATATCGACTCTGCATCAAAATAATCTTGATTTCGTCAATTTAAAAATTTTTTCATTTAATTTTTTGTTTTTGCATTTTCTGGCGTTTCTAGAGGTCTTAGAGGATTTTAGACGTTATTTTCGAATCCTCACATTTCGGGCCTTGATCTTAGCTATCTCTGTCAAAACTCAACCGATTTTGAATCGGAATACCATTTAATTCAATAATTTTCATTTATATCGACTCTGCATCAAAATAATCTTGATTTCGTCAATTTAAAATTTTTTCATTTATTTTTTGTTTTTGCATTTTCTGGCGTTTCTAGAGGTCTTAGAGGATTTTAGACGTTATTTTCGAATCCTCACATTTCGGGCCTTGATCTTAGCTATCTCTGTCAAAACTCAACCGATTTTGAATCGGAATACCATTTAATTCAATAATTTTCATTTATATCGACTCTGCATCAAAATAATCTTGATTTCGTCAATTTAAAATTTTTTCATTTATTTTTTGTTTTTGCATTTTCTGGCGTTTCTAGAGGTCTTAGAGGATTTTAGACGTTATTTTCGAATCCTCACATTTCGGGCCTTGATCTTAGCTATCTCTGTCAAAACTCAACCGATTTTGAATCGGAATACCATTTAATTCAATAATTTTCATTTATATCGACTCTGCATCAAAATAATCTTGATTTCGTCAATTTAAAATTTTTTCATTTATTTTTTGTTTTTGCATTTTCTGGCGTTTCTAGAGGTCTTAGAGGATTTTAGACGTTATTTTCGAATCCTCACATTTCGGGCCTTGATCTTAGCTATCTCTGTCAAAACTCAACCGATTTTGAATCGGAATACCATTTAATTCAATAATTTTCATTTATATCGACTCTGCATCAAAATAATCTTGATTTCGTCAATTTAAAAATTTTTTCATTTATTTTTTGTTTTTGCATTTTCTGGCGTTTCTAGAGGTCTTAGAGGATTTTAGACGTTATTTTCGAATCCTCACATTTCGGGCCTTGATCTTAGCTATCTCTGTCAAAACTCAACCGATTTTGAATCGGAATACCATTTAATTCAATAATTTTCATTTATATCGACTCTGCATCAAAATAATCTTGATTTCGTCAATTTAAAATTTTTTCATTTATTTTTTGTTTTTGCATTTTCTGGCGTTTCTAGAGGTCTTAGAGGATTTTAGACGTTATTTTCGAATCCTCACATTTCGGGCCTTGATCTTAGCTATCTCTGTCAAAACTCAACCGATTTTGAATCGGAATACCATTTAATTCAATAATTTTCATTTATATCGACTCTGCATCAAAATAATCTTGATTTCGTCAATTTAAAATTTTTTCATTTATTTTTTGTTTTTGCATTTTCTGGCGTTTCTAGAGGTCTTAGAGGATTTTAGACGTTATTTTCGAATCCTCACATTTCGGGCCTTGATCTTAGCTATCTCTGTCAAAACTCAACCGATTTTGAATCGGAATACCATTTAATTCAATAATTTTCATTTATATCGACTCTGCATCAAAATAATCTTGATTTCGTCAATTTAAAATTTTTTCATTTATTTTTTGTTTTTGCATTTTCTGGCGTTTCTAGAGGTCTTAGAGGATTTTAGACGTTATTTTCGAATCCTCACATTTCGGGCCTTGATCTTAGCTATCTCTGTCAAAACTCAACCGATTTTGAATCGGAATACCATTTAATTCAATAATTTTCATTTATATCGACTCTGCATCAAAATAATCTTGATTTCGTCAATTTAAAATTTTTTCATTTATTTTTTGTTTTTGCATTTTCTGGCGTTTCTAGAGGTCTTAGAGGATTTTAGACGTTATTTTCGAATCCTCACATTTCGGGCCTTGATCTTAGCTATCTCTGTCAAAACTCAACCGATTTTGAATCGGAATACCATTTAATTCAATAATTTTCATTTATATCGACTCTGCATCAAAATAATCTTGATTTCGTCAATTTAAAATTTTTTCATTTATTTTTTGTTTTTGCATTTTCTGGCGTTTCTAGAGGTCTTAGAGGATTTTAGACGTTATTTTCGAATCCTCACATTTCGGGCCTTGATCTTAGCTATCTCTGTCAAAACTCAACCGATTTTGAATCGGAATACCATTTAATTCAATAATTTTCATTTATATCGACTCTGCATCAAAATAATCTTGATTTCGTCAATTTAAAATTTTTTCATTTATTTTTTGTTTTTGCATTTTCTGGCGTTTCTAGAGGTCTTAGAGGATTTTAGACGTTATTTTCGAATCCTCACATTTCGGGCCTTGATCTTAGCTATCTCTGTCAAAACTCAACCGATTTTGAATCGGAATACCATTTAATTCAATAATTTTCATTTATATCGACTCTGCATCAAAATAATCTTGATTTCGTCAATTTAAAATTTTTTCATTTAATTTTTTGTTTTTGCATTTTCTGGCGTTTCTAGAGGTCTTAGAGGATTTTAGACGTTATTTTCGAATCCTCACATTTCGGGCCTTGATCTTAGCTATCTCTGTCAAAACTCAACCGATTTTGAATCGGAATACCATTTAATTCAATAATTTTCATTTATATCGACTCTGCATCAAAATAATCTTGATTTCGTCAATTTAAAATTTTTTCATTTATTTTTTGTTTTTGCATTTTCTGGCGTTTCTAGAGGTCTTAGAGGATTTTAGACGTTATTTTCGAATCCTCACATTTCGGGCCTTGATCTTAGCTATCTCTGTCAAAACTCAACCGATTTTGAATCGGAATACCATTTAATTCAATAATTTTCATTTATATCGACTCTGCATCAAAATAATCTTGATTTCGTCAATTTAAAATTTTTTCATTTATTTTTTGTTTTTGCATTTTCTGGCGTTTCTAGAGGTCTTAGAGGATTTTAGACGTTATTTTCGAATCCTCACATTTCGGGCCTTGATCTTAGCTATCTCTGTCAAAACTCAACCGATTTTGAATCGGAATACCATTTAATTCAATAATTTTCATTTATATCGACTCTGCATCAAAATAATCTTGATTTCGTCAATTTAAAATTTTTTTCATTTATTTTTTGTTTTTGCATTTTCTGGCGTTTCTAGAGGTCTTAGAGGATTTTAGACGTTATTTTCGAATCCTCACATTTCGGGCCTTGATCTTAGCTATCTCTGTCAAAACTCAACCGATTTTGAATCGGAATACCATTTAATTCAATAATTTTCATTTATATCGACTCTGCATCAAAATAATCTTGATTTCGTCAATTTAAAATTTTTTCATTTATTTTTTGTTTTTGCATTTTCTGGCGTTTCTAGAGGTCTTAGAGGATTTTAGACGTTATTTTCGAATCCTCACATTTCGGGCCTTGATCTTAGCTATCTCTGTCAAAACTCAACCGATTTTGAATCGGAATACCATTTAATTCAATAATTTTCATTTATATCGACTCTGCATCAAAATAATCTTGATTTCGTCAATTTACAATTTTTTCATTTAATTTTTTGTTTTTGCATTTTCTGGCGTTTCTAGAGGTCTTAGAGGATTTTAGACGTTATTTTCGAACCCTCACATTTCAGGCCTTGATCTTAGCTATCTCTGTCAAAACTCAACCGATTTTGAATCGGAATACCATTTAATTCAATAATTTTCATTTATATCGACTCTGCATCAAAATAATCTTGATTTCGTCAATTTAAAATTTTTTCATTAATTTTTTGTTTTTGCATTTTCTGGCGTTTCTAGAGGTCTTAGAGGATTTTAGACGTTATTTTCGAATCCTCACATTTCGGGCCTTGATCTTAGCTATCTCTGTCAAAACTCAACCGATTTTGAATCGGAATACCATTTAATTCAATAATTTTCATTTATATCGACTCTGCATCAAAATAATCTTGATTTCGTCAATTTAAAATTTTTTCATTTATTTTTTGTTTTTGCATTTTCTGGCGTTTCTAGAGGTCTTAGAGGATTTTAGACGTTATTTTCGAATCCTCACATTTCGGGCCTTGATCTTAGCTATCTCTGTCAAAACTCAACCGATTTTGAATCGGAATACCATTTAATTCAATAATTTTCATTTATATCGACTCTGCATCAAAATAATCTTGATTTCGTCAATTTAAAATTTTTTCATTTTTTTTTGTTTTTGCATTTTCTGGCGTTTCTAGAGGTCTTAGAGGATTTTAGACGTTATTTTCGAATCCTCACATTTCGGGCCTTGATCTTAGCTATCTCTGTCAAAACTCAACCGATTTTGAATCGGAATACCATTTAATTCAATAATTTTCATTTATATCGACTCTGCATCAAAATAATCTTGATTTCGTCAATTTAAAATTTTTTCATTTATTTTTTGTTTTTGCATTTTCTGGCGTTTCTAGAGGTCTTAGAGGATTTTAGACGTTATTTTCGAATCCTCACATTTCGGGCCTTGATCTTAGCTATCTCTGTCAAAACTCAACCGATTTTGAATCGGAATACCATTTAATTCAATAATTTTCATTTATATCGACTCTGCATCAAAATAATCTTGATTTCGTCAATTTACAATTTTTTCATTTAATTTTTTGTTTTTGCATTTTCTGGCGTTTCTAGAGGTCTTAGAGGATTTTAGACGTTATTTTCGAATCCTCACATTTCGGGCCTTGATCTTAGCTATCTCTGTCAAAACTCAACCGATTTTGAATCGGAATACCATTTAATTCAATAATTTTCATTTATATCGACTCTGCATCAAAATAATCTTGATTTCGTCAATTTAAAATTTTTTCATTTATTTTTTGTTTTTGCATTTTCTGGCGTTTCTAGAGGTCTTAGAGGATTTTAGACGTTATTTTCGAATCCTCACATTTCGGGCCTTGATCTTAGCTATCTCTGTCAAAACTCAACCGATTTTGAATCGGAATACCATTTAATTCAATAATTTTCATTTATATCGACTCTGCATCAAAATAATCTTGATTTCGTCAATTTAAAATTTTTTCATTTATTTTTTGTTTTTGCATTTTCTGGCGTTTCTAGAGGTCTTAGAGGATTTTAGACGTTATTTTCGAATCCTCACATTTCGGGCCTTGATCTTAGCTATCTCTGTCAAAACTCAACCGATTTTGAATCGGAATACCATTTAATTCAATAATTTTCATTTATATCGACTCTGCATCAAAATAATCTTGATTTCGTCAATTTAAAATTTTTTCATTTATTTTTTGTTTTTGCATTTTCTGGCGTTTCTAGAGGTCTTAGAGGATTTTAGACGTTATTTTCGAATCCTCACATTTCGGGCCTTGATCTTAGCTATCTCTGTCAAAACTCAACCGATTTTGAATCGGAATACCATTTAATTCAATAATTTTCATTTATATCGACTCTGCATCAAAATAATCTTGATTTCGTCAATTTAAAATTTTTTCATTTATTTTTTGTTTTTGCATTTTCTGGCGTTTCTAGAGGTCTTAGAGGATTTTAGACGTTATTTTCGAATCCTCACATTTCGGGCCTTGATCTTAGCTATCTCTGTCAAAACTCAACCGATTTTGAATCGGAATACCATTTAATTCAATAATTTTCATTTATATCGACTCTGCATCAAAATAATCTTGATTTCGTCAATTTAAAATTTTTTCATTTATTTTTTGTTTTTGCATTTTCTGGCGTTTCTAGAGGTCTTAGAGGATTTTAGACGTTATTTTCGAATCCTCACATTTCGGGCCTTGATCTTAGCTATCTCTGTCAAAACTCAACCGATTTTGAATCGGAATACCATTTAATTCAATAATTTTCATTTATATCGACTCTGCATCAAAATAATCTTGATTTCGTCAATTTAAAATTTTTTCATTTATTTTTTGTTTTTGCATTTTCTGGCGTTTCTAGAGGTCTTAGAGGATTTTAGACGTTATTTTCGAATCCTCACATTTCGGGCCTTGATCTTAGCTATCTCTGTCAAAACTCAACCGATTTTGAATCGGAATACCATTTAATTCAATAATTTTCATTTATATCGACTCTGCATCAAAATAATCTTGATTTCGTCAATTTAAAATTTTTTCATTTATTTTTTGTTTTTGCATTTTCTGGCGTTTCTAGAGGTCTTAGAGGATTTTAGACGTTATTTTCGAATCCTCACATTTCGGGCCTTGATCTTAGCTATCTCTGTCAAAACTCAACCGATTTTGAATCGGAATACCATTTAATTCAATAATTTTCATTTATATCGACTCTGCATCAAAATAATCTTGATTTCGTCAATTTAAAATTTTTTCATTTATTTTTTGTTTTTGCATTTTCTGGCGTTTCTAGAGGTCTTAGAGGATTTTAGACGTTATTTTCGAATCCTCACATTTCGGGCCTTGATCTTAGCTATCTCTGTCAAAACTCAACCGATTTTGAATCGGAATACCATTTAATTCAATAATTTTCATTTATATCGACTCTGCATCAAAATAATCTTGATTTCGTCAATTTAAAATTTTTTCATTTATTTTTTGTTTTTGCATTTTCTGGCGTTTCTAGAGGTCTTAGAGGATTTTAGACGTTATTTTCGAATCCTCACATTTCGGGCCTTGATCTTAGCTATCTCTGTCAAAACTCAACCGATTTTGAATCGGAATACCATTTAATTCAATAATTTTCATTTATATCGACTCTGCATCAAAATAATCTTGATTTCGTCAATTTAAAATTTTTTCATTTATTTTTTGTTTTTGCATTTTCTGGCGTTTCTAGAGGTCTTAGAGGATTTTAGACGTTATTTTCGAATCCTCACATTTCGGGCCTTGATCTTAGCTATCTCTGTCAAAACTCAACCGATTTTGAATCGGAATACCATTTAATTCAATAATTTTCATTTATATCGACTCTGCATCAAAATAATCTTGATTTCGTCAATTTAAAATTTTTTCATTTATTTTTTGTTTTTGCATTTTCTGGCGTTTCTAGAGGTCTTAGAGGATTTTAGACGTTATTTTCGAATCCTCACATTTCGGGCCTTGATCTTAGCTATCTCTGTCAAAACTCAACCGATTTTGAATCGGAATACCATTTAATTCAATAATTTTCATTTATATCGACTCTGCATCAAAATAATCTTGATTTCGTCAATTTAAAATTTTTTCATTTATTTTTTGTTTTTGCATTTTCTGGCGTTTCTAGAGGTCTTAGAGGATTTTAGACGTTATTTTCGAATCCTCACATTTCGGGCCTTGATCTTAGCTATCTCTGTCAAAACTCAACCGATTTTGAATCGGAATACCATTTAATTCAATAATTTTCATTTATATCGACTCTGCATCAAAATAATCTTGATTTCGTCAATTTAAAATTTTTTCATTTATTTTTTGTTTTTGCATTTTCTGGCGTTTCTAGAGGTCTTAGAGGATTTTAGACGTTATTTTCGAATCCTCACATTTCGGGCCTTGATCTTAGCTATCTCTGTCAAAACTCAACCGATTTTGAATCGGAATACCATTTAATTCAATAATTTTCATTTATATCGACTCTGCATCAAAATAATCTTGATTTCGTCAATTTAAAATTTTTTCATTTATTTTTTGTTTTTGCATTTTCTGGCGTTTCTAGAGGTCTTAGAGGATTTTAGACGTTATTTTCGAATCCTCACATTTCGGGCCTTGATCTTAGCTATCTCTGTCAAAACTCAACCGATTTTGAATCGGAATACCATTTAATTCAATAATTTTCATTTATATCGACTCTGCATCAAAATAATCTTGATTTCGTCAATTTAAAATTTTTTCATTTATTTTTTGTTTTTGCATTTTCTGGCGTTTCTAGAGGTCTTAGAGGATTTTAGACGTTATTTTCGAATCCTCACATTTCGGGCCTTGATCTTAGCTATCTCTGTCAAAACTCAACCGATTTTGAATCGGAATACCATTTAATTCAATAATTTTCATTTATATCGACTCTGCATCAAAATAATCTTGATTTCGTCAATTTAAAATTTTTTCATTTATTTTTTGTTTTTGCATTTTCTGGCGTTTCTAGAGGTCTTAGAGGATTTTAGACGTTATTTTCGAATCCTCACATTTCAGGCCTTGATCTTAGCTATCTCTGTCAAAACTCAACCGATTTTGAATCGGAATACCATTTAATTCAATAATTTTCATTTATATCGACTCTGCATCAAAATAATCTTGATTTCGTCAATTTAAAATTTTTTCATTTATTTTTTGTTTTTGCATTTTCTGGCGTTTCTAGAGGTCTTAGAGGATTTTAGACGTTATTTTCGAATCCTCACATTTCGGGCCTTGATCTTAGCTATCTCTGTCAAAACTCAACCGATTTTGAATCGGAATACCATTTAATTCAATAATTTTCATTTATATCGACTCTGCATCAAAATAATCTTGATTTCGTCAATTTAAAATTTTTTTCATTTATTTTTTGTTTTTGCATTTTCTGGCGTTTCTAGAGGTCTTAGAGGATTTTAGACGTTATTTTCGAATCCTCACATTTCGGGCCTTGATCTTAGCTATCTCTGTCAAAACTCAACCGATTTTGAATCGGAATACCATTTAATTCAATAATTTTCATTTATATCGACTCTGCATCAAAATAATCTTGATTTCGTCAATTTAAAATTTTTTCATTTATTTTTTGTTTTTGCATTTTCTGGCGTTTCTAGAGGTCTTAGAGGATTTTAGACGTTATTTTCGAATCCTCACATTTCGGGCCTTGATCTTAGCTATCTCTGTCAAAACTCAACCGATTTTGAATCGGAATACCATTTAATTCAATAATTTTCATTTATATCGACTCTGCATCAAAATAATCTTGATTTCGTCAATTTAAAATTTTTTCATTTATTTTTTGTTTTTGCATTTTCTGGCGTTTCTAGAGGTCTTAGAGGATTTTAGACGTTATTTTCGAATCCTCACATTTCGGGCCTTGATCTTAGCTATCTCTGTCAAAACTCAACCGATTTTGAATCGGAATACCATTTAATTCAATAATTTTCATTTATATCGACTCTGCATCAAAATAATCTTGATTTCGTCAATTTAAAATTTTTTCATTTATTTTTTGTTTTTGCATTTTCTGGCGTTTCTAGAGGTCTTAGAGGATTTTAGACGTTATTTTCGAATCCTCACATTTCAGGCCTTGATCTTAGCTATCTCTGTCAAAACTCAACCGATTTTGAATCGGAATACCATTTAATTCAATAATTTTCATTTATATCGACTCTGCATCAAAATAATCTTGATTTCGTCAATTTAAAATTTTTTCATTTATTTTTTGTTTTTGCATTTTCTGGCGTTTCTAGAGGTCTTAGAGGATTTTAGACGTTATTTTCGAATCCTCACATTTCGGGCCTTGATCTTAGCTATCTCTGTCAAAACTCAACCGATTTTGAATCGGAATACCATTTAATTCAATAATTTTCATTTATATCGACTCTGCATCAAAATAATCTTGATTTCGTCAATTTAAAATTTTTTCATTTATTTTTTGTTTTTGCATTTTCTGGCGTTTCTAGAGGTCTTAGAGGATTTTAGACGTTATTTTCGAATCCTCACATTTCGGGCCTTGATCTTAGCTATCTCTGTCAAAACTCAACCGATTTTGAATCGGAATACCATTTAATTCAATAATTTTCATTTATATCGACTCTGCATCAAAATAATCTTGATTTCGTCAATTTAAAATTTTTTCATTTATTTTTTGTTTTTGCATTTTCTGGCGTTTCTAGAGGTCTTAGAGGATTTTAGACGTTATTTTCGAATCCTCACATTTCGGGCCTTGATCTTAGCTATCTCTGTCAAAACTCAACCGATTTTGAATCGGAATACCATTTAATTCAATAATTTTCATTTATATCGACTCTGCATCAAAATAATCTTGATTTCGTCAATTTAAAATTTTTTTCATTTATTTTTTGTTTTTGCATTTTCTGGCGTTTCTAGAGGTCTTAGAGGATTTTAGACGTTATTTTCGAATCCTCACATTTCGGGCCTTGATCTTAGCTATCTCTGTCAAAACTCAACCGATTTTGAATCGGAATACCATTTAATTCAATAATTTTCATTTATATCGACTCTGCATCAAAATAATCTTGATTTCGTCAATTTAAAATTTTTTCATTTATTTTTTGTTTTTGCATTTTCTGGCGTTTCTAGAGGTCTTAGAGGATTTTAGACGTTATTTTCGAATCCTCACATTTCGGGCCTTGATCTTAGCTATCTCTGTCAAAACTCAACCGATTTTGAATCGGAATACCATTTAATTCAATAATTTTCATTTATATCGACTCTGCATCAAAATAATCTTGATTTCGTCAATTTAAAATTTTTTCATTTATTTTTTGTTTTTGCATTTTCTGGCGTTTCTAGAGGTCTTAGAGGATTTTAGACGTTATTTTCGAATCCTCACATTTCGGGCCTTGATCTTAGCTATCTCTGTCAAAACTCAACCGATTTTGAATCGGAATACCATTTAATTCAATAATTTTCATTTATATCGACTCTGCATCAAAATAATCTTGATTTCGTCAATTTAAAATTTTTTCATTTATTTTTTGTTTTTGCATTTTCTGGCGTTTCTAGAGGTCTTAGAGGATTTTAGACGTTATTTTCGAATCCTCACATTTCGGGCCTTGATCTTAGCTATCTCTGTCAAAACTCAACCGATTTTGAATCGGAATACCATTTAATTCAATAATTTTCATTTATATCGACTCTGCATCAAAATAATCTTGATTTCGTCAATTTAAAATTTTTTCATTTATTTTTTGTTTTTGCATTTTCTGGCGTTTCTAGAGGTCTTAGAGGATTTTAGACGTTATTTTCGAATCCTCACATTTCGGGCCTTGATCTTAGCTATCTCTGTCAAAACTCAACCGATTTTGAATCGGAATACCATTTAATTCAATAATTTTCATTTATATCGACTCTGCATCAAAATAATCTTGATTTCGTCAATTTAAAATTTTTTCATTTATTTTTTGTTTTTGCATTTTCTGGCGTTTCTAGAGGTCTTAGAGGATTTTAGACGTTATTTTCGAATCCTCACATTTCGGGCCTTGATCTTAGCTATCTCTGTCAAAACTCAACCGATTTTGAATCGGAATACCATTTAATTCAATAATTTTCATTTATATCGACTCTGCATCAAAATAATCTTGATTTCGTCAATTTAAAATTTTTTCATTTATTTTTTGTTTTTGCATTTTCTGGCGTTTCTAGAGGTCTTAGAGGATTTTAGACGTTATTTTCGAATCCTCACATTTCGGGCCTTGATCTTAGCTATCTCTGTCAAAACTCAACCGATTTTGAATCGGAATACCATTTAATTCAATAATTTTCATTTATATCGACTCTGCATCAAAATAATCTTGATTTCGTCAATTTAAAATTTTTTCATTTAATTTTTTGTTTTTGCATTTTCTGGCGTTTCTAGAGGTCTTAGAGGATTTTAGACGTTATTTTCGAATCCTCACATTTCGGGCCTTGATCTTAGCTATCTCTGTCAAAACTCAACCGATTTTGAATCGGAATACCATTTAATTCAATAATTTTCATTTATATCGACTCTGCATCAAAATAATCTTGATTTCGTCAATTTAAAATTTTTTCATTTATTTTTTGTTTTTGCATTTTCTGGCGTTTCTAGAGGTCTTAGAGGATTTTAGACGTTATTTTCGAATCCTCACATTTCGGGCCTTGATCTTAGCTATCTCTGTCAAAACTCAACCGATTTTGAATCGGAATACCATTTAATTCAATAATTTTCATTTATATCGACTCTGCATCAAAATAATCTTGATTTCGTCAATTTAAAATTTTTTCATTTATTTTTTGTTTTTGCATTTTCTGGCGTTTCTAGAGGTCTTAGAGGATTTTAGACGTTATTTTCGAATCCTCACATTTCGGGCCTTGATCTTAGCTATCTCTGTCAAAACTCAACCGATTTTGAATCGGAATACCATTTAATTCAATAATTTTCATTTATATCGACTCTGCATCAAAATAATCTTGATTTCGTCAATTTAAAATTTTTTCATTTATTTTTTGTTTTTGCATTTTCTGGCGTTTCTAGAGGTCTTAGAGGATTTTAGACGTTATTTTCGAATCCTCACATTTCGGGCCTTGATCTTAGCTATCTCTGTCAAAACTCAACCGATTTTGAATCGGAATACCATTTAATTCAATAATTTTCATTTATATCGACTCTGCATCAAAATAATCTTGATTTCGTCAATTTAAAATTTTTTCATTTATTTTTTGTTTTTGCATTTTCTGGCGTTTCTAGAGGTCTTAGAGGATTTTAGACGTTATTTTCGAATCCTCACATTTCGGGCCTTGATCTTAGCTATCTCTGTCAAAACTCAACCGATTTTGAATCGGAATACCATTTAATTCAATAATTTTCATTTATATCGACTCTGCATCAAAATAATCTTGATTTCGTCAATTTAAAATTTTTTCATTTATTTTTTGTTTTTGCATTTTCTGGCGTTTCTAGAGGTCTTAGAGGATTTTAGACGTTATTTTCGAATCCTCACATTTCGGGCCTTGATCTTAGCTATCTCTGTCAAAACTCAACCGATTTTGAATCGGAATACCATTTAATTCAATAATTTTCATTTATATCGACTCTGCATCAAAATAATCTTGATTTCGTCAATTTAAAATTTTTTCATTTATTTTTTGTTTTTGCATTTTCTGGCGTTTCTAGAGGTCTTAGAGGATTTTAGACGTTATTTTCGAATCCTCACATTTCGGGCCTTGATCTTAGCTATCTCTGTCAAAACTCAACCGATTTTGAATCGGAATACCATTTAATTCAATAATTTTCATTTATATCGACTCTGCATCAAAATAATCTTGATTTCGTCAATTTAAAATTTTTTCATTTATTTTTTGTTTTTGCATTTTCTGGCGTTTCTAGAGGTCTTAGACGATTTAAGACGTTATTTTCGAATCCTCACATTTCGGGCCTTGATCTTAGCTATCTCTGTCAAAACTCAACCGATTTTGAATCAGAATACCATTTAATTCAATAATTTTCATTTATATCGACTCTGCATCAAAATAATCTTGATTTCGTCAATTTACAATTTTTTCATTTAATTTTTTGTTTTTGCATTTTCTGGCGTTTCTAGAGGTCTTAGAGGATTTTAGACGTTATTTTCGAATCCTCACATTTCGGGACTTGATCTTAGCTATCTCTGTCAAAACTCAACCGATTTTGAATCGGAATACCATTTATTTCAATAATTTTCATTTATATCGACTCTGCATCAAAATAATCTTGATTTCGTCAATTTAAAATTTTTTCATTTATTTTTGTTTTTGCATTTTCTGGCGTTTCTAGAGGTCTTCGAGGATTTTAGACGTTATTTTCGAATCCTCACATTTCGGGCCTTGATCTTAGCTATCTCTGTCAAAACTCAACCGATTTTGAATCGGAATACCATTTAATTCAATAATTTTCATTTATATCGACTCTGCATCAAAATAATCTTGATTTCGTCAATTTAAAATTTTTTCATTTATTTTTTGTTTTTGCATTTTCTGGCGTTTCTAGAGGTCTTAGAGGATTTTAGACGTTATTTTCGAATCCTCACATTTCGGGCCTTGATCTTAGCTATCTCTGTCAAAACTCAACCGATTTTGAATCGGAATACCATTTAATTCAATAATTTTCATTTATATCGACTCTGCATCAAAATAATCTTGATTTCGTCAATTTAAAATTTTTTCATTTATTTTTTGTTTTTGCATTTTCTGGCGTTTCTAGAGGTCTTAGAGGATTTTAGACGTTATTTTCGAATCCTCACATTTCGGGCCTTGATCTTAGCTATCTCTGTCAAAACTCAACCGATTTTGAATCGGAATACCATTTAATTCAATAATTTTCATTTATATCGACTCTGCATCAAAATAATCTTGATTTCGTCAATTTAAAATTTTTTCATTTATTTTTTGTTTTTGCATTTTCTGGCGTTTCTAGAGGTCTTAGAGGATTTTAGACGTTATTTTCGAATCCTCACATTTCGGGCCTTGATCTTAGCTATCTCTGTCAAAACTCAACCGATTTTGAATCGGAATACCATTTAATTCAATAATTTTCATTTATATCGACTCTGCATCAAAATAATCTTGATTTCGTCAATTTAAAATTTTTTCATTTATTTTTTGTTTTTGCATTTTCTGGCGTTTCTAGAGGTCTTAGAGGATTTTAGACGTTATTTTCGAATCCTCACATTTCAGGCCTTGATCTTAGCTATCTCTGTCAAAACTCAACCGATTTTGAATCGGAATACCATTTAATTCAATAATTTTCATTTATATCGACTCTGCATCAAAATAATCTTGATTTCGTCAATTTAAAATTTTTTCATTTAATTTTTTGTTTTTGCATTTTCTGGCGTTTCTAGAGGTCTTAGAGGATTTTAGACGTTATTTTCGAATCCTCACATTTCGGGCCTTGATCTTAGCTATCTCTGTCAAAACTCAACCGATTTTGAATCGGAATACCATTTAATTCAATAATTTTCATTTATATCGACTCTGCATCAAAATAATCTTGATTTCGTCAATTTAAAATTTTTTCATTTATTTTTTGTTTTTGCATTTTCTGGCGTTTCTAGAGGTCTTAGAGGATTTTAGACGTTATTTTCGAATCCTCACATTTCGGGCCTTGATCTTAGCTATCTCTGTCAAAACTCAACCGATTTTGAATCGGAATACCATTTAATTCAATAATTTTCATTTATATCGACTCTGCATCAAAATAATCTTGATTTCGTCAATTTAAAATTTTTTTCATTTATTTTTTGTTTTTGCATTTTCTGGCGTTTCTAGAGGTCTTAGAGGATTTTAGACGTTATTTTCGAATCCTCACATTTCGGGCCTTGATCTTAGCTATCTCTGTCAAAACTCAACCGATTTTGAATCGGAATACCATTTAATTCAATAATTTTCATTTATATCGACTCTGCATCAAAATAATCTTGATTTCGTCAATTTAAAATTTTTTCATTTATTTTTTGTTTTTGCATTTTCTGGCGTTTCTAGAGGTCTTAGAGGATTTTAGACGTTATTTTCGAATCCTCACATTTCAGGCCTTGATCTTAGCTATCTCTGTCAAAACTCAACCGATTTTGAATCGGAATACCATTTAATTCAATAATTTTCATTTATATCGACTCTGCATCAAAATAATCTTGATTTCGTCAATTTAAAATTTTTTCATTTATTTTTTGTTTTTGCATTTTCTGGCGTTTCTAGAGGTCTTAGAGGATTTTAGACGTTATTTTCGAATCCTCACATTTCGGGCCTTGATCTTAGCTATCTCTGTCAAAACTCAACCGATTTTGAATCGGAATACCATTTAATTCAATAATTTTCATTTATATCGACTCTGCATCAAAATAATCTTGATTTCGTCAATTTAAAATTTTTTCATTTATTTTTTGTTTTTGCATTTTCTGGCGTTTCTAGAGGTCTTAGAGGATTTTAGACGTTATTTTCGAATCCTCACATTTCGGGCCTTGATCTTAGCTATCTCTGTCAAAACTCAACCGATTTTGAATCGGAATACCATTTAATTCAATAATTTTCATTTATATCGACTCTGCATCAAAATAATCTTGATTTCGTCAATTTAAAATTTTTTCATTTATTTTTTGTTTTTGCATTTTCTGGCGTTTCTAGAGGTCTTAGAGGATTTTAGACGTTATTTTCGAATCCTCACATTTCGGGCCTTGATCTTAGCTATCTCTGTCAAAACTCAACCGATTTTGAATCGGAATACCATTTAATTCAATAATTTTCATTTATATCGACTCTGCATCAAAATAATCTTGATTTCGTCAATTTAAAATTTTTTCATTTATTTTTTGTTTTTGCATTTTCTGGCGTTTCTAGAGGTCTTAGAGGATTTTAGACGTTATTTTCGAATCCTCACATTTCGGGCCTTGATCTTAGCTATCTCTGTCAAAACTCAACCGATTTTGAATCGGAATACCATTTAATTCAATAATTTTCATTTATATCGACTCTGCATCAAAATAATCTTGATTTCGTCAATTTAAAATTTTTTCATTTATTTTTTGTTTTTGCATTTTCTGGCGTTTCTAGAGGTCTTAGAGGATTTTAGACGTTATTTTCGAATCCTCACATTTCGGGCCTTGATCTTAGCTATCTCTGTCAAAACTCAACCGATTTTGAATCGGAATACCATTTAATTCAATAATTTTCATTTATATCGACTCTGCATCAAAATAATCTTTATTTCGTCAATTTAAAATTTTTTTCATTTATATTTTGTTTTTGCATTTTCTGGCGTTTCTAGAGGTCGTAGAGGATTTTAGACGTTATTTTCGAATCCTCACATTTCGGGCCTTGATCTTAGCTATCTCTGTCAAAACTCAACCGATTTTGAATCGGAATACCATTTAATTCAATAATTTTCATTTATATCGACTCTGCATCAAAATAATCTTGATTTCGTCAATTTAAAATTTTTTCATTTATTTTTTGTTTTTGCATTTTCTGGCGTTTCTAGAGGTCTTAGAGGATTTTAGACGTTATTTTCGAATCCTCACATTTCAGGCCTTGATCTTAGCTATCTCTGTCAAAACTCAACCGATTTTGAATCGGAATACCATTTAATTCAATAATTTTCATTTATATCGACTCTGCATCAAAATAATCTTGATTTCGTCAATTTAAAATTTTTTCATTTATTTTTTGTTTTTGCATTTTCTGGCGTTTCTAGAGGTCTTAGAGGATTTTAGACGTTATTTTCGAATCCTCACATTTCGGGCCTTGATCTTAGCTATCTCTGTCAAAACTCAACCGATTTTGAATCGGAATACCATTTAATTCAATAATTTTCATTTATATCGACTCTGCATCAAAATAATCTTGATTTCGTCAATTTAAAATTTTTTCATTTATTTTTTGTTTTTGCATTTTCTGGCGTTTCTAGAGGTCTTAGAGGATTTTAGACGTTATTTTCGAATCCTCACATTTCGGGCCTTGATCTTAGCTATCTCTGTCAAAACTCAACCGATTTTGAATCGGAATACCATTTAATTCAATAATTTTCATTTATATCGACTCTGCATCAAAATAATCTTGATTTCGTCAATTTAAAATTTTTTCATTTATTTTTTGTTTTTGCATTTTCTGGCGTTTCTAGAGGTCTTAGAGGATTTTAGACGTTATTTTTGAATCCTCACATTTCAGGCCTTGATCTTAGCTATCTCTGTCAAAACTCAACCGATTTTGAATCGGAATACCATTTAATTCAATAATTTTCATTTATATCGACTCTGCATCAAAATAATCTTGATTTCGTCAATTTAAAATTTTTTCATTTAATTTTTTGTTTTTGCATTTTCTGGCGTTTCTAGAGGTCTTAGAGGATTTTAGACGTTATTTTCGAATCCTCACATTTCGGGCCTTGATCTTAGCTATCTCTGTCAAAACTCAACCGATTTTGAATCGGAATACCATTTAATTCAATAATTTTCATTTATATCGACTCTGCATCAAAATAATCTTGATTTCGTCAATTTAAAATTTTTTCATTTATTTTTTGTTTTTGCATTTTCTGGCGTTTCTAGAGGTCTTAGAGGATTTTAGACGTTATTTTCGAATCCTCACATTTCGGGCCTTGATCTTAGCTATCTCTGTCAAAACTCAACCGATTTTGAATCGGAATACCATTTAATTCAATAATTTTCATTTATATCGACTCTGCATCAAAATAATCTTGATTTCGTCAATTTAAAATTTTTTCATTTATTTTTTGTTTTTGCATTTTCTGGCGTTTCTAGAGGTCTTAGAGGATTTTAGACGTTATTTTCGAATCCTCACATTTCAGGCCTTGATCTTAGCTATCTCTGTCAAAACTCAACCGATTTTGAATCGGAATACCATTTAATTCAATAATTTTCATTTATATCGACTCTGCATCAAAATAATCTTGATTTCGTCAATTTAAAATTTTTTCATTTATTTTTTGTTTTTGCATTTTCTGGCGTTTCTAGAGGTCTTAGAGGATTTTAGACGTTATTTTCGAATCCTCACATTTCGGGCCTTGATCTTAGCTATCTCTGTCAAAACTCAACCGATTTTGAATCGGAATACCATTTAATTCAATAATTTTCATTTATATCGACTCTGCATCAAAATAATCTTGATTTCGTCAATTTAAAATTTTTTCATTTATTTTTTGTTTTTGCATTTTCTGGCGTTTCTAAAGGTCTTAGAGGATTTTAGACGTTATTTTCGAATCCTCACATTTCAGGCCTTGATCTTAGCTATCTCTGTCAAAACTCAACCGATTTTGAATCGGAATACCATTTAATTCAATAATTTTCATTTATATCGACTCTGCATCAAAATAATCTTGATTTCGTCAATTTAAAATTTTTTCATTTATTTTTTGTTTTTGCATTTTCTGGCGTTTCTAGAGGTCTTAGAGGATTTTAGACGTTATTTTCGAATCCTCACATTTCAGGCCTTGATCTTAGCTATCTCTGTCAAAACTCAACCGATTTTGAATCGGAATACCATTTAATTCAATAATTTTCATTTATATCGACTCTGCATCAAAATAATCTTGATTTCGTCAATTTACAATTTTTTCATTTAATTTTTTGTTTTTGCATTTTCTGGCGTTTCTAGAGGTCTTAGAGGATTTTAGACGTTATTTTCGAATCCTCACATTTCGGGCCTTGATCTTAGCTATCTCTGTCAAAACTCAACCGATTTTGAATCGGAATACCATTTAATTCAATAATTTTCATTTATATCGACTCTGCATCAAAATAATCTTGATTTCGTCAATTTAAAATTTTTTCATTTATTTTTTGTTTTTGCATTTTCTGGCGTTTCTAGAGGTCTTAGAGGATTTTAGACGTTATTTTCGAATCCTCACATTTCGGGCCTTGATCTTAGCTATCTCTGTCAAAACTCAACCGATTTTGAATCGGAATACCATTTAATTCAATAATTTTCATTTATATCGACTCTGCATCAAAATAATCTTGATTTCGTCAATTTAAAATTTTTTCATTTATTTTTTGTTTTTGCATTTTCTGGCGTTTCTAGAGGTCTTAGAGGATTTTAGACGTTATTTTCGAATCCTCACATTTCGGGCCTTGATCTTAGCTATCTCTGTCAAAACTCAACCGATTTTGAATCGGAATACCATTTAATTCAATAATTTTCATTTATATCGACTCTGCATCAAAATAATCTTGATTTCGTCAATTTAAAATTTTTTCATTTATTTTTTGTTTTTGCATTTTCTGGCGTTTCTAGAGGTCTTAGAGGATTTTAGACGTTATTTTCGAATCCTCACATTTCGGGCCTTGATCTTAGCTATCTCTGTCAAAACTCAACCGATTTTGAATCGGAATACCATTTAATTCAATAATTTTCATTTATATCGACTCTGCATCAAAATAATCTTGATTTCGTCAATTTAAAATTTTTTCATTTATTTTTTGTTTTTGCATTTTCTGGCGTTTCTAGAGGTCTTAGAGGATTTTAGACGTTATTTTTGAATCCTCACATTTCGGGCCTTGATCTTAGCTATCTCTGTCAAAACTCAACCGATTTTGAATCGGAATACCATTTAATTCAATAATTTTCATTTATATCGACTCTGCATCAAAATAATCTTGATTTCGTCAATTTAAAATTTTTTCATTTAATTTTTTGTTTTTGCATTTTCTGGCGTTTCTAGAGGTCTTAGAGGATTTTAGACGTTATTTTCGAATCCTCACATTTCGGGCCTTGATCTTAGCTATCTCTGTCAAAACTCAACCGATTTTGAATCGGAATACCATTTAATTCAATAATTTTCATTTATATCGACTCTGCATCAAAATAATCTTGATTTCGTCAATTTAAAATTTTTTCATTTATTTTTTGTTTTTGCATTTTCTGGCGTTTCTAGAGGTCTTAGAGGATTTTAGACGTTATTTTCGAATCCTCACATTTCGGGCCTTGATCTTAGCTATCTCTGTCAAAACTCAACCGATTTTGAATCGGAATACCATTTAATTCAATAATTTTCATTTATATCGACTCTGCATCAAAATAATCTTGATTTCGTCAATTTAAAATTTTTTCATTTATTTTTTGTTTTTGCATTTTCTGGCGTTTCTAGAGGTCTTAGAGGATTTTAGACGTTATTTTCGAATCCTCACATTTCGGGCCTTGATCTTAGCTATCTCTGTCAAAACTCAACCGATTTTGAATCGGAATACCATTTAATTCAATAATTTTCATTTATATCGACTCTGCATCAAAATAATCTTGATTTCGTCAATTTAAAATTTTTTCATTTATTTTTTGTTTTTGCATTTTCTGGCGTTTCTAGAGGTCTTAGAGGATTTTAGACGTTATTTTCGAATCCTCACATTTCGGGCCTTGATCTTAGCTATCTCTGTCAAAACTCAACCGATTTTGAATCGGAATACCATTTATTTCAATAATTTTCATTTATATCGACTCTGCATCAAAATAATCTTGATTTCGTCAATTTAAAATTTTTTCATTTATTTTTTGTTTTTGCATTTTCTGGCGTTTCTAGAGGTCTTAGAGGATTTTAGACGTTATTTTCGAATCCTCACATTTCGGGCCTTGATCTTAGCTATCTCTGTCAAAACTCAACCGATTTTGAATCGGAATACCATTTAATTCAATAATTTTCATTTATATCGACTCTGCATCAAAATAATCTTGATTTCGTCAATTTAAAATTTTTTCATTTATTTTTTGTTTTTGCATTTTCTGGCGTTTCTAGAGGTCTTAGAGGATTTTAGACGTTATTTTCGAATCCTCACATTTCGGGCCTTGATCTTAGCTATCTCTGTCAAAACTCAACCGATTTTGAATCGGAATACCATTTAATTCAATAATTTTCATTTATATCGACTCTGCATCAAAATAATCTTGATTTCGTCAATTTAAAATTTTTTTCATTTATTTTTTGTTTTTGCATTTTCTGGCGTTTCTAGAGGTCTTAGACGATTTTAGACGTTATTTTCGAATCCTCACATTTCGGGCCTTGATCTTAGCTATCTCTGTCAAAACTCAACCGATTTTGAATCGGAATACCATTTATTTCAATAATTTTCATTTATATCGACTCTGCATCAAAATAATCTTGATTTCGTCAATTTAAAATTTTTTCATTTATTTTTTGTTTTTGCATTTTCTGGCGTTTCTAGAGGTCTTAGACGATTTTAGACGTTATTTTCGAATCCTCACATTTCGGGCCTTGATCTTAGCTATCTCTGTCAAAACTCAACCGATTTTGAATCGGAATACCATTTAATTCAATAATTTTCATTTATATCGACTCTGCATCAAAATAATCTTGATTTCGTCAATTTAAAATTTTTTCATTTATTTTTTGTTTTTGCATTTTCTGGCGTTTCTAGAGGTCTTAGAGGATTTTAGACGTTATTTTCGAATCCTCACATTTCGGGCCTTGATCTTAGCTATCTCTGTCAAAACTCAACCGATTTTGAATCGGAATACCATTTAATTCAATAATTTTCATTTATATCGACTCTGCATCAAAATAATCTTGATTTCGTCAATTTAAAATTTTTTCATTTATTTTTTGTTTTTGCATTTTCTGGCGTTTCTAGAGGTCTTAGAGGATTTTAGACGTTATTTTCGAATCCTCACATTTCGGGCCTTGATCTTAGCTATCTCTGTCAAAACTCAACCGATTTTGAATCGGAATACCATTTAATTCAATAATTTTCA
>JAEIGM010000427.1:0-28875 GCA_018903735.1 Drosophila cardini
CCTTATTCCCCTATTTAACTCCACGTTAAACCCCAAATTTGTCATTAAAACCCCACGTATGACACTTGTTCCCCTGCTCAACTCAATTTTTAGCTAATATCTTAGCCCATATTTGTCATCTAAACCCTACGTTTGACTTTAATTCCCCTCTTTAGCTCAATGGTTAGCCCTTATGTGTCATATAAACCCGACAGATGATACTTATTTCCCTCTTTAACTCAATTTTTTGCTCCAATTTTAGTTCTTTTCTCTATTTTTGACCCTTATTCACCTCTTTAAGTCAGTTTATCCCATATTTGTCATCTAAGCGGCACGTGTTACCCTTACACACCTCCAAAACTCAATTTTAAGCTTTGATTTAACTTTAATACTCTACGTTTGAGCCTAATTTTACTCTTTAACTCCATATTTAGCTCATATTTGTCACGTTAACCCGATGTTTGACCCTTATTCCCCTCCTAAATTTAAGTTTTGGCTCCTGTCTTAGTTATATTCTCTGAGTTTGAAAAATATTCCCCTCTTTAACTCCGTGTATAGTCAAAATCTGTCATCTAAACCCCACGTATGACCCCTGTTAATATCCCGAACTGAATTTTAAGCACATATCTTAATTATATTTTCTGCGTTTAACCCTTATTCCCCTCTTTAACTCCATGTTTAGTCAAAATCTGTCATCTTAACCCCACTTATGACCCTTGTTTCCCTGCTCAACTCAGCTCTTCACTGTCATCTAACCATCACCAGCGACCCTGAATCCCTTTCTAGCTTAATGTTTAGCCCCTATCTGTCATTTAAACCCCACATATGACGCTTATTCCCATCCTAAACTCAATTTAAGCTCCTATATTAATTATATTATCTACATTTAACCCTTATTCCCCTATTTAACTCCACGTTAAACCCCAAATTTGTCATTAAAACCCCACGTATGACACTTGTTCCCCTGCTCAACTCAATTTTTAGCTAATATCTTAGCCCATATTTGTCATCTAAACCCTACGTTTGACTTTAATTCCCCTCTTTAGCTCAATGGTTAGCCCTTATGTGTCATATAAACCCGACAGATGATACTTATTTCCCTCTTTAACTCAATTTTTTGCTCCAATTTTAGTTTTTTTTCTCTATTTTTGACCCTTATTCACCTCTTTAAGTCAGTTTATCCCATATTTGTCATCTAAGCGGCACGTGTTACACTTACACACCTCCAAAACTCAATTTTAAGCTTTGATTTAACTTTAATACTCTACGTTTGAGCCTAATTTTACTCTTTAACTCCATATTTAGCTCATATTTGTCACGTTAACCCGATGTTTGACCTTTATACCCTCCTAAATTTAAGTTTTGGCTCCTGTCTTAGTTATATTCTCTGAGTTTGAAAAATATTCCCCTCTTTAACTCCGTGTTAGTTGTTCTAAACCCCACGTTATTCCACTAACTCTTTAGCTTATCTTAATTATATTCTCTGCCTTTTTCCCTTTTCTCTTTAACTCCATGTTTAGTCAAAATCTGTCATCTAAACCCCACGTATGACCCTTTTCATTCCCCTACTAAACTCAACTTTTAGCTCTTATCTTAATTATATTCTCTGCGTTTAAACCTTGACCCTTATTCCCCTCTTTAACTCCATTCTCAATTTAGTCCATAATCTATTTTAACCCCACGTATACCCCCTCTTAACTCAAGTTTTTCATATTTGTCATCTAAACCCTACGTTTGACCCTTATTCCCTCTTTAACTCATTTATTTGTTTTAACCGCACGTATGCTTATTTTTAAACTCAATTTTAAGCTCTTATTTTAATTTTAATATTCTACGTTTGACCCTTATTTCCCTCTTTAACTCCATGTTTAGTCCAAAATCTGTCATCTAAACCCCACGTATGACCCTTATTCCCCTCCTAAAACTCAACTTTTGTCTTTCTTAGTTATATTCTCTATTTGAAAATATTCCTCTCTTTAACTCCGTGTATAGTCAAAATCTGTCATCTAAACCCCACGTATGACCCTTATTCCCCTACTAAACTCAATTTTAGCTCCTATCTTAATTATATTTCCTCAGTTTGACCCTTAATTCCCTCTTTAACTCCATGTTTAGTCAAAATCTGTCATCTTAACCCTACTTATGAACTTCCTTGCAAATGCCCTTTCACTGTAATTTAACCACTCACTTGACCTATTCCTTTTAACCCCAAATTGGTCATTTAAACCCCACGTATGACCCTTATTCCCATCTAATTCTCAATTTAAGCTATTATTTTTCCCTTATCTACTAAAATTTATCCCCTATTTAACCCAGTTAAACCCCAAATTTGTCATTTTTCCCTAATATTTTAGCCCATATTTGTCATCTAAACCCTAGTTTGACTTTATTTCTCTTATGTGTCATATAAACCCGACAGATGATACTTATTTCCCTCTTTAACTCAATTTTTTGCTCCAATTTTAGTTCTTTTCTCTATTTTTGACCCTTATTCACCTCTTTAAGTCAGTTTATCCCATATTTGTCTCTATCTAAGCGGCACGTGTTACCCTTACACACCTCCAAAACTCAATTTTAAGCTTTGATTTAACTTTAATACTCTACGTTTGAGCCTAATTTTACTCTTTAACTCCACATTTAGCTCATATTTGTCACGTTAACCCGATGTTTGACCCTTATTCCCCTCCTAAATTTAAGTTTTGGCTCCTGTCTTAGTTATATTCTCTGAGTTTGAAAAATATTCCCCTCTTTAACTCCGTGTATAGTCAAAATCTGTCATCTAAACCCCACGTATGACCCTCATTCCCCTACTAAACTCAACTTTTAGCTCTTATCTTAATTATATTCTCTGCGTTTGACCCTTATTCCTCTCTTTAACTCCATGTGTAGTTCATATCTCTCACTAAACCCCACGTATGACCCCTGTTAATATCCCGAACTGAATTTTAAGCACATATCTTAATTATATTTTCTGCGTTTAACCCTTATTCCCCTCTTTAACTCCATGTTTAGTCAAAATCTGTCATCTTAACCCCACTTATGACCCTTGTTTCCCTGCTCAACTCAGCTCTTCACTGTCATCTAACCATCACCAGCGACCCTGAATCCCTTTCTAGCTTAATGTTTAGCCCCTATCTGTCATTTAAACCCCACATATGACGCTTATTCCCATCCTAAACTCAATTTAAGCTCCTATATTAATTATATTATCTACATTTAACCCTTATTCCCCTATTTAACTCCACGTTAAACCCCAAATTTGTCATTAAAACCCCACGTATGACACTTGTTCCCCTGCTCAACTCAATTTTTAGCTAATATCTTAGCCCATATTTGTCATCTAAACCCTACGTTTGACTTTAATTCCCCTCTTTAGCTCAATGGTTAGCCCTTATGTGTCATATAAACCCGACAGATGATACTTATTTCCCTCTTTAACTCAATTTTTTGCTCCAATTTTAGTTCTTTTCTCTATTTTTGACCCTTATTCACCTCTTTAAGTCAGTTTATCCCATATTTGTCATCTAAGCGGCACGTGTTACCCTTACACACCTCCAAAACTCAATTTTAAGCTTTGATTTAACTTTAATACTCTACGTTTGAGCCTAATTTTACTCTTTAACTCCACATTTAGCTCATATTTGTCACGTTAACCCGATGTTTGAACCTTATTCCCCTCCTAAATTTAAGTTTTGGCTCCTGTCTTAGTTATATTCTCTGAGTTTGAAAAATATTCCCCTCTTTAACTCCGTGTATAGTCAAAATCTGTCATCTAAACCCCACGTATGACCCTCATTCCCCTACTAAACTCAACTTTTAGCTCTTATCTTAATTATATTCTCTGCGTTTGACCCTTATTCCTCTCTTTAACTCCATGTGTAGTCCATATCTCTCAATTAAACCCCACGTATGATTCTACCATGAACTGAGTTTTTAGCACATATAATTATATTCTCTACGTTTGACCCATATTCCTCTCTTCAACTCCATGTTTAGACCATATCTCTCATCTAAACACCACGTATGACCACTGTTAATATCCCGAACTTAATTTTAAGCACATATCTTAATTATATTTTCTGCGTTTAACCCTTATTCCCCTCTTTAACTCCGTGTATAGTCAAAATCTGTCATCTAAACCCCACGTATGACCCTCATTACCCTACTAAACTCAACTTTTAGCTCTTATCTTAATTATATTCTCTGCGTTTGACCCTTATTCCTCTCTTTAACTCCATGTGTAGTCCATATCTCTCAATTAAACCCCACGTATGATTCTACCATGAACTATTTTTAGTCTTATTATTTATTCTCTGTTTGACCCTTATTCCTTCTCTTTAACTCCATGTTTAGTCCATATCTCTCAACTAAACCCCACGTATGACCCCTGTTAATATCCCGAACTGAATTTTAAGCACATATCTTAATTATATTTTCTGCGTTTAACCCTTATTCCCCTCTTTAACTCCATGTTTAGTCAAAATCTGTCATCTTAACCCCACTTATGACCCTTGTTCCCCTGCTCAACTCAGCTCTTCACTGTCATCTAACCATCACCAGCGACCCTGAATCCCTTTCTAGCTTAATGTTTACCCACTATCTGTAATTTTTAGCTAATATCTTAATTAATGTCTCTGCGTTTGACCCTTATTCCCCTCTTAAATTCTATGATCAGCCCATATTTGTCATCTAAACCCGACGTATGACTTTAATTCCACTCTTTAGCGCAATGGTTAGCCCTTATGTGTCATATAAACCCGACAGATGATACTTATTTCCCTCTTTAACTCAATTTTTTGCTCCAATTTTAGTTCTTTTCTCTATTTTTGACCCTTATTGACCTCTTTAAGTCAGTTTATCCCATATTTGTCATCTATCTAAGCGGCACGTGTTACCCTTACACACCTCCAAAACTCAATTTTAAGCTTTGATTTAACTTTAATACTCTACGTTTGAGCCTAATTTTACTCTTTAACTCCACATTTAGCTCATATTTGTCACGTTAACCCGATGTTTGAACCTTATTCCCCTCCTAAATTTAAGTTTTGGCTCCTGTCTTAGTTATATTCTCTGAGTTTGAAAAATATTCCCCTCTTTAACTCCGTGTATAGTCAAAATCTGTCATCTAAACCCCACGTATGACCCTCATTACCCTACTAAACTCAACTTTTAGCTCTTATCTTAATAATATTCTCTGCGTTCGACCCTTATTCCTCTCTTTAACTCCATGTGTAGTCCATATCTCTCAATTAAACCCCACGTATGATTCTACCATGAACTGAGTTTTTAGCACATATAATTATATTCTCTACGTTTGACCCATATTCCTCTCTTCAAATCCATGTTTAGACCATATCTCCCATCTAAACACCACGTATGACCACTGTTAATATCCCGAACTTAATTTTAAGCACATATCTTAATTATATTTTCTGCGTTTAACCCTAATTCCCCTCTTTAACTCCATGTTTAGTCAAAATCTGTCATCTTAACCCCACCTATGGCCCTTGTTCCTCTGCTCAATTCAGCTCTTCACTGTCATCTAACCATCAGCAGCGACCCTGAATCCCTTTCTAGCTTAATGTTTAGCCCCTATCTGTCATTTAAACCCCACATATGACGCTTATTCCCATCCTAAACTCAATTTAAGCTCCTATATTAATTATATTATCTACATTTAACCCTTATTCCCCTATTTAACTCCACGTTAAACCCCAAATTTGTCATTAAAACCCCACGTATGACACTTGTTCCCCTGCTCAACTCAATTTTTGCTAATATCTTAGCCCATATTTGTCATCTAAACCCTACGTTTGACTTTAATTCCCCTCTTTAGCTCAATGGTTAGCCCTTATGTGTCATATAAACCCGACAGATGATACTTATTTCCCTCTTTAACTCAATTTTTTGCTCCAATTTTAGTTCTTTTTCTCTATTTTTGACCCTTATTGACCTCTTTAAGTCAGTTTATCCCATATTTGTCATCTATCTAAGCGGCACGTGTTACCCTTACACACCTCCAAAACTCAATTTTAAGCTTTGATTTAACTTTAATACTCTACGTTTGAGCCTAATTTTACTCTTTAACTCCACATTTAGCTCATATTTGTCACGTTAACCCGATGTTTGAACCTTATTCCCCTCCTAAATTTAAGTTTTGGCTCCTGTCTTAGTTATATTCTCTGAGTTTGAAAAATATTCCCCTCTTTAACTCCGTGTATAGTCAAAATCTGTCATCTAAACCCCACGTATGACCCTCATTCCCCTACTAAACTCAACTTTTAGCTCTTATCTTAATTATATTCTCTGCGTTTGACCCTTATTCCTCTCTTTAACTCCATGTTTAGTCCATATCTCTCATCTTAACCCCACGTATGACCCTGTTAATATCCTGAACTGAATTTTAAGCACATATCTTAATTATATTTTTTCGTTTAACCCTTATTCCCCTCTTTAACTCCATGTTTAGTCAAATTTTAACCCCACTTGCCCTTGTTTCCCTGCTCAACTCAGCTCTTCACTGTCATCTAACCATCACCAGCGACCCTGAATCCCTTTCTAGCTTAATGTTTAGCCCCTATCTGTCATTTAAACCCCACATATGACGCTTATTCCCATCCTAAACTCAATTTAAGCTCCTATATTAATTATATTATCTACATTTAACCCTTATTCCCCTATTTAACTCCACGTTAAACCCCAAATTTGTCATTAAAACCCCACGTATGACACTTGTTCCCCTGCTCAACTCAATTTTTAGCTAATATCTTAGCCCATATTTGTCATCTAAACCCTACGTTTGACTTTAATTCCCCTCTTTAGCTGAATGGTTAGCCCTTATGTGTCATATAAACCCGACAGATGATACTTATTTCCCTCTTTAACTCAATTTTTTGCTCCAATTTTAGTTCTTTTCTCTGTTTTTGACCCTTATTCACCTCTCTAAGTCAGTTTATCCCATATTTGTTATCTAAGCGGCACGTGTTACCCTTACACACCTCCAAAACTCAATTTTAAGCTTTGATTTAACTTTAATACTCTACGTTTGAGCCTAATTTTACTCTTTAACTCCACATTTAGCTTATATTTGTCACGTTAACCCGATGTTTGACCCTTATTCCCCTCCTAAATTTAAGTTTTGGCTCCTGTCTTAGTTATATTCTCTGAGTTTGAAAAATATTCCCCTCTTTAACTCCGTGTATAGTCAAAATCTGTCATCTAAACCCCACGTATGACCCTCATTCCCCTACTAAACTCAACTTTTAGCTCTTATCTTGATTATATTCTCTGGTTTTGACCCTTATTCCTTCTTTTTAACTCCATCTGTAGTTCATATCTCTCATCTAAACCCCACGTATGACCCCTGTTAATATCCCGAACTGAATTTTAAGCACATATCTTAATTATATTTTCTGCGTTTAACCCTTATTCCCCTCTTTAACTCCATGTTTAGTCAAAATCTGTCATCTTAACCCCACTTATGACCCTTGTTTCCCTGCTCAACTCAGCTCTTCACTGTCATCTAACCATCACCAGCGACCCTGAATCCCTTTCTAGCTTAATGTTTAGCCCCTATCTGTCATTTAAACCCCACATATGACGCTTATTCCCATCCTAAACTCAATTTAAGCTCCTATATTAATTATATTATCTACATTTAACCCTTATTCCCCTATTTAACTCCACGTTAAACCCCAAATTTGTCATTAAAACCCCACGTATGACACTTGTTCCCCTGCTCAACTCAATTTTTAGCTAATATCTTAGCCCATATTTGTCATCTAAACCCTACGTTTGACTTTAATTCCCCTCTTTAGCTCAATGGTTAGCCCTTATGTGTCATATAAACCCGACAGATGATACTTATTTCCCTCTTTAACTCAATTTTTTGCTCCAATTTTAGTTCTTTTCTCTATTTTTGACCCTTATTCACCTCTTTAAGTCAGTTTATCCCATATTTGTCTCTATCTAAGCGGCACGTGTTACCCTTACACACCTCCAAAACTCAATTTTAAGCTTTGATTTAACTTTAATACTCTACGTTTGAGCCTAATTTTACTCTTTAACTCCACATTTAGCTCATATTTGTCACGTTAACCCGATGTTTGACCCTTATTCCCCTCCTAAATTTAAGTTTTGGCTCCTGTCTTAGTTATATTCTCTGAGTTTGAAAAATATTCCCCTCTTTAACTCCGTGTATAGTCAAAATCTGTCATCTAAACCCCACGTATGACCCTCATTCCCCTACTAAACTCAACTTTTAGCTCTTATCTTAATTATATTCTCTGCGTTTGACCCTTATTCCCTCTCTTTAACTCCATGTGTAGTCCATATCTCTCAATCTAAACCCCACGTATGACCCCTGTTAATATCCCGAACTGAATTTTAAGCACATATCTTAATTATATTTTCTGCGTTTAACCCTTATTCCCCTCTTTAACTCCATGTTTAGTCAAAATCTGTCATCTTAACCCCACTTATGACCCTTGTTTCCCTGCTCAACTCAGCTCTTCACTGTCATCTAACCATCACCAGCGACCCTGAATCCCTTTCTAGCTTAATGTTTAGCCCCTATCTGTCATTTAAACCCCACATATGACGCTTATTCCCATCCTAAACTCAATTTAAGCTCCTATATTAATTATATTATCTACATTTAACCCTTATTCCCCTATTTAACTCCACGTTAAACCCCAAATTTGTCATTAAAACCCCACGTATGACACTTGTTCCCCTGCTCAACTCAATTTTTAGCTAATATCTTAGCCCATATTTGTCATCTAAACCCTACGTTTGACTTTAATTCCCCTCTTTAGCTCAATGGTTAGCCCTTATGTGTCATATAAACCCGACAGATGATACTTATTTCCCTCTTTAACTCAATTTTTTGCTCCAATTTTAGTTCTTTTCTCTATTTTTGACCCTTATTCACCTCTTTAAGTCAGTTTATCCCATATTTGTCATCTAAGCGGCACGTGTTACCCTTACACACCTCCAAAACTCAATTTTAAGCTTTGATATAACTTTAATACTCTACGTTTGAGCCTAATTTTACTCTTTAACTTCATATTTAGCTCATATTTGTCACGTTAACCCCATGTTTGAACCTTATTCCCCTCCTAAATTTAAGTTTTGGCTCCTGTCTTAGTTATATTCTCTGAGTTTGAAAAATATTCCCCTCTTTAACTCCGTGTATAGTCAAAATCTGTCATCTAAACCCCACGTATGACCCTCATTCCCCTACTAAACTCAACTTTTAGCTCTTATCTTAATAATATTCTCTGCGTTTGACACTAATTCCCCTCTTTAACTCCATGTTTAGTCAAAATCTGTCATCTTAACCCCACTTATGACCCTTGTTTCCCTGCTCAACTCAGCTCTTCACTGTCATCTAACCATCACCAGCGACCCTGAATCCCTTTCTAGCTTAATGTTTAGCCCCTATCTGTCATTTAAACCCCACATATGACGCTTATTCCCATCCTAAACTCAATTTAAGCTCCTATATTAATTATATTATCTACATTTAACCCTTATTCCCCTATTTAACTCCACGTTAAACCCCAAATTTGTCATTAAAACCCCACGTATGACACTTGTTCCCCTGCTCAACTCAATTTTTAGCTAATATCTTAGCCCATATTTGTCATCTAAACCCTACGTTTGACTTTAATTCCCCTCTTTAGCTCAATGGTTAGCCCTTATGTGTCATATAAACCCGACAGATGATACTTATTTCCCTCTTTAACTCAATTTTTTGCTCCAATTTTAGTTTTTTTCTCTATTTTTGACCCTTATTCACCTCTTTAAGTCAGTTTATCCCATATTTGTCGTCTATCTAAGCGGCACGTGTTACCCTTACACACCTCCAAAACTCAATTTTAAGCTTTGATTTAACTTTAATACTCTACGTTTGAGCCTAATTTTACTCTTTAACTCCACATTTAGCTCATATTTGTCACGTTAACCCGATGTTTGACCCTTATTCCCCTCCTAAATTTAAGTTTTGGCTCCTGTCTTAGTTATATTCTCTGAGTTTGAAAAATATTCCCCTCTTTAACTCCGTGTATAGTCAAAATCTGTCATCTAAACCCCACGTATGACCCTCATTCCCCTACTAAACTCAACTTTTAGCTCTTATCTTAATTATATTCTCTGCGTTTGACCCTTATTCCTCTTTTTAACTCCATGTGTAGTCCATATCTCTCAATCTAAACCCCACGTATGACCCCTGTTAATATCCCGAACTGAATTTTAAGCACATATCTTAATTATATTTTCTGCGTTTAACCCTTATTCCCCTCTTTAACTCCATGTTTAGTCAAAATCTGTCATCTTAACCCCACTTATGACCCTTGTTTCCCTGCTCAACTCAGCTCTTCACTGTCATCTAACCATCACCAGCGACCCTGAATCCCTTTCTAGCTTAATGTTTAGCCCCTATCTGTCATTTAAACCCCACATATGACGCTTATTCCCATCCTAAACTCAATTTAAGCTCCTATATTAATTATATTATCTACATTTAACCCTTATTCCCCTATTTAACTCCACGTTAAACCCCAAATTTGTCATTAAAACCCCACGTATGACACTTGTTCCCCTGCTCAACTCAATTTTTAGCTAATATCTTAGCCCATATTTGTCATCTAAACCCTACGTTTGACTTTAATTCCCCTCTTTAGCTCAATGGTTAGCCCTTATGTGTCATATAAACCCGACAGATGATACTTATTTCCCTCTTTAACTCAATTTTTTGCTCCAATTTTAGTTCTTTTCTCTATTTTTGACCCTTATTCACCTCTTTAAGTCAGTTTATCCCATATTTGTCATCTATCTAAGCGGCACGTGTTACCCTTACACACCTCCAAAACTCAATTTTAAGCTTTGATTTAACTTTAATACTCTACGTTTGAGCCTAATTTTACTCTTTAACTCCACATTTAGCTCATATTTGTCACGTTAACCCGATGTTTGACCCTTATTCCCCTCCTAAATTTAAGTTTTGGCTCCTGTCTTAGTTATATTCTCTGAGTTTGAAAAATATTCCCCTCTTTAACTCCGTGTACAGTCAAAATCTGTCATCTAAACCCCACGTATGACCCTCATTCCCCTACTAAACTCAACTTTTAGCTCTTATCTTGATTATATTCTCTGGTTTTGGCCCTTATTCCTTCTTTTTAACTCCATCTGTAGTTCATATCTCTCAACTAAACCCCACGTATGACCCCTGTTAATATCCCGAACTGAATCTAAGCACATATCTTAATTATATTTTATGCGTTTAACCCTTATTCCCCTCTTTAACTCCATGTTTAATCAAAATCTGTCATCTTAACCCCACTTATGACCCTTGTTTCCCTGCTCAACTCAGCTCTTCACTGTCATCTAACCATCACCAGCGACCCTGAATCCCTTTCTAGCTTAATGTTTAGCCCCTATCTGTCATTTAAACCCCACATATGACGCTTATTCCCATCCTAAACTCAATTTAAGCTCCTATATTAATTATATTATCTACATTTAACCCTTATTCCCCTATTTAACTCCACGTTAAACCCCAAATTTGTCATTAAAACCCCACGTATGACACTTGTTCCCCTGCTCAACTCAATTTTTAGCTAATATCTTAGCCCATATTTGTCATCTAAACCCTACGTTTGACTTTAATTCCCCTCTTTAGCTCAATGGTTAGCCCTTATGTGTCATATAAACCCGACAGATGATACTTATTTCCCTCTTTAACTCAATTTTTTGCTCCAATTTTAGTTCTTTTCTCTATTTTTGACCCTTATTCACCTCTTTAAGTCAGTTTATCCCATATTTGTCATCTAAGCGGCACGTGTTACCCTTACACACCTCCAAAACTCAATTTTAAGCTTTGATTTAACTTTAATACTCTACGTTTGAGCCTAATTTTACTCTTTAACTCCATATTTAGCTAATATTTGTCACGCTAACCCGATGTTTGACCTTTATTCCCGTCCTAAATTTAAGTTTTGGCTCCTGTCTTAGTTATATTCTCTGAGTTTGAAAAATATTCCCCTCTTTAACTCCGTGTACAGTCAAAATCTGTCATCTAAACCCCACGTATGACCCTCATTCCCCTACTAAACTCAACTTTTAGCTCTTATCTTGATTATATTCTCTGCGTTTGACCCTTATTCCTTCTTTTTAACTCCATCTGTAGTTCATATCTCTCAACTAAACCCCACGTATGACCCCTGTTAATATCCCGAACTGAATTTTAAGCACATATCTTAATTATATTTTCTGCGTTTAACCCTTATTCCCCTCTTTAACTCCATGTTTAGTCAAAATCTGTCATCTTAACCCCACTTATGACCCTTGTTTCCCTGCTCAACTCAGCTCTTCACTGTCATCTAACCATCACCAGCGACCCTGAATCCCTTTCTAGCTTAATATTTAGCCCCTATCTGTCATTTAAACCCCACATATGACGCTTATTCCCATCCTAAACTCAATTTAAGCTCCTATATTAATTATATTATCTACATTTAACCCTTATTCCCCTATTTAACTCCACGTTAAACCCCAAATTTGTCATTAAAACCCCACGTATGACACTTGTTCCCCTGCTCAACTCAATTTTTAGCTAATATCTTAGCCCATATTTGTCATCTAAACCCTACGTTTGACTTTAATTCCCCTCTTTAGCTCAATGGTTAGCCCTTATGTGTCATATAAACCCGACAGATGATACTTATTTCCCTCTTTAACTCAATTTTTTGCTCCAATTTTAGTTCTTTTCTCTATTTTTGACCCTTATTCACCTCTTTAAGTCAGTTTATCCCATATTTGTCATCTAAGCGGCACGTGTTACCCTTACACACCTCCAAAACTCAATTTTAAGCTTTGATTTAACTTTAATACTCTACGTTTGAGCCTAATTTTACTCTTTAACTCCATATTTAGCTCATATTTGTCACGCTAACCCGATGTTTGACCTTTATTCCCGTCCTAAATTTAAGTTTTGGCTCCTGTCTTAGTTATATTCTCTGAGTTTGAAAAATATTCCCCTCTTTAACTCCGTGTATAGTCAAAATCTGTCATCTAAACCCCACGTATGACCCTCATTCCCCTACTAAACTCAACTTTTAGCTCTTATCTTGATTATATTCTCTGGTTTTGACCCTTATTCCTTCTTTTTAACTCCATCTGTAGTTCATATCTCTCAACTAAACCCCACGTATGACCCCTGTTAATATCCCGAACTGAATTTTAAGCACATATCTTAATTATATTTTCTGCGTTTAACCCTTATTCCCCTCTTTAACTCCATGTTTAGTCAAAATCTGTCATCTTAACCCCACTTATGACCCTTGTTTCCCTGCTCAACTCAGCTCTTCACTGTCATCTAACCATCACCAGCGACCCTGAATCCCTTTCTAGCTTAATGTTTAGCCCCTATCTGTCATTTAAACCCCACATATGACGCTTATTCCCATCCTAAACTCAATTTAAGCTCCTATATTAATTATATTATCTACATTTAACCCTTATTCCCCTATTTAACTCCACGTTAAACCCCAAATTTGTCATTAAAACCCCACGTATGACACTTGTTCCCCTGCTCAACTCAATTTTTAGCTAATATCTTAGCCCATATTTGTCATCTAAACCCTACGTTTGACTTTAATTCCCCTCTTTAGCTCAATGGTTAGCCCTTATGTGTCATATAAACCCGACAGATGATACTTATTTCCCTCTTTAACTCAATTTTTTGCTCCAATTTTAGTTCTTTTCTCTATTTTTGACCCTTATTCACCTCTTTAAGTCAGTTTATCCCATATTTGTCTATCTAAGCGGCACGTGTTACCCTTACACACCTCCAAAACTCAATTTTAAGCTTTGATTTAACTTTAATACTCTACGTTTGAGCCTAATTTTACTCTTTAACTCCATATTTAGCTCATATTTGTCACGTTAACCCGATGTTTGACCCTTATTCCCCTCCTAAATTTAAGTTTTGGCTCCTGTCTTAGTTATATTCTCTGAGTTTGAAAAATATTCCCCTCTTTAACTCCGTGTATAGTCAAAATCTGTCATCTAAACCCCACGTATGACCCTCATTCCCCTACTAAACTCAACTTTTAGCTCTTATCTTAATTATATTCTCTGCGTTTGACCCTTATTCCCTTATTCTCTCTTTAACTCCATGTGTAGTTCATATCTCTCATCTAAACCCCACGTATGACCCCTGTTAATATCCCGAACTGAATTTTAAGCACATATCTTAATTATATTTTCTGCGTTTAACCCTTATTCCCCTCTTTAACTCCATGTTTAGTCAAAATCTGTCATCTTAACCCCACTTATGACCCTTGTTTCCCTGCTCAACTCAGCTCTTCACTGTCATCTAACCATCACCAGCGACCCTGAATCCCTTTCTAGCTTAATGTTTAGCCCCTATCTGTCATTTAAACCCCACATATGACGCTTATTCCCATCCTAAACTCAATTTAAGCTCCTATATTAATTATATTATCTACATTTAACCCTTATTCCCCTATTTAACTCCACGTTAAACCCCAAATTTGTCATTAAAACCCCACGTATGACACTTGTTCCCCTGCTCAACTCAATTTTTAGCTAATATCTTAGCCCATATTTGTCATCTAAACCCTACGTTTGACTTTAATTCCCCTCTTTAGCTCAATGGTTAGCCCTTATGTGTCATATAAACCCGACAGATGATACTTATTTCCCTCTTTAACTCAATTTTTTGCTCCAATTTTAGTTCTTTTCTCTATTTTTGACCCTTATTCACCTCTTTAAGTCAGTTTATCCCATATTTGTCATCTAAGCGGCACGTGTTACCCTTACACACCTCCAAAACTCAATTTTAAGCTTTGATTTAACTTTAATACTCTACGTTTGAGCCTAATTTTACTCTTTAACTCCATATTTAGCTCATATTTGTCACGTTAACCCGATGTTTGACCCTTATTCCCCTCCTAAATTTAAGTTTTGGCTCCTGTCTTAGTTATATTCTCTGAGTTTGAAAAATATTCCCCTCTTTAACTCCGTGTACAGTCAAAATCTGTCATCTAAACCCCACGTATGACCCTCATTCCCCTACTAAACTCAACTTTTAGCTCTTATCTTAATTATATTCTCTGCGTTTGACCCTTATTTCTCTCTTTAACTCCATGTGTAGTCCATATCTCTCATCTTAACCCCACGTATGACCCCTGTTAATATCCCGAACTGAATTTTAAGCACATATCTTAATTATATTTTCTGCGTTTAACCCTTATTCCCCTCTTTAACTCCATGTTTAGTCAAAATCTGTCATCTTAACCCCACTTATGACCCTTGTTTCCCTGCTCAACTCAGCTCTTCACTGTCATCTAACCATCACCAGCGACCCTGAATCCCTTTCTAGCTTAATGTTTAGCCCCTATCTGTCATTTAAACCCCACATATGACGCTTATTCCCATCCTAAACTCAATTTAAGCTCCTATATTAATTATATTATCTACATTTAACCCTTATTCCCCTATTTAACTCCACGTTAAACCCCAAATTTGTCATTAAAACCCCACGTATGACACTTGTTCCCCTGCTCAACTCAATTTTTAGCTAATATCTTAGCCCATATTTGTCATCTAAACCCTACGTTTGACTTTAATTCCCCTCTTTAGCTCAATGGTTAGCCCTTATGTGTCATATAAACCCGACAGATGATACATATTTCCCTCTTTAACTCAATTTTTTGCTCCAGTTTTAGTTCTTTTCTCTACTTTTGACCCTTATTCACCTCTTTAAGTCAGTTTATCCCATATTTGTCATCTAAGCGGCACGTGTTACCCTTACACACCTCCAAAACTCAATTTTAAGCTTCGATTTAAGTTTAATACTCTACGTTTGAGCCTAATTTTACTCTTTAACTTCATATTTAGCTCATATTTGTCACGTTAACCCCATGTTTGAACCTTATTCCCCTCCTAAATTTAAGTTTTGGCTCCTGTCTTAGTTATATTCTCTGAGTTTGAAAAATATTCCCCTCTTTAACTCCGTGTATAGTCAAAATCTGTCATCTAAACCCCACGTATGACCCTCATTCCCCTACTAAACTCAACTTTTAGCTCTTATCTTAATTATATTCTCTGTGTTTAACCCTTATTCCCCTCTTTAACTCCATGTTTAGTCAAAATCTGTCATCTTAACCCCACTTATGACCCTTGTTTCCCTGCTCAACTCAGCTCTTCACTGTCATCTAACTATCACCAGCGACCCTGAATCCCTTTCTAGCTTAATGTTTAGCCCCTATCTGTCATTTAAACCCCACATATGACGCTTATTCCCATCCCAAACTCAATTTAAGCTCCTATATTAATTATATTATCTACATTTAACCTTTATTCCCCTATTTAACTCCACGTTAAACCCCAAATTTGTCATTAAAACCCCACGTATGACACTTGTTCCCCTGCTCAACTCAATTTTTAGCTAATATCTTAGCCCATATTTGTCATCTAAACCCTACGTTTGACTTTAATTCCCCTCTTTAGCTCAATGGTTAGCCCTTATGTGTCATATAAACCCGACAGATGATACTTATTTCCCTCTTTAACTCAATTTTTTGCTCCAATTTTAGTTCTTTTCTCTATTTTTGACCCTTATTCACCTCTTTAAGTCAGTTTATCCCATATTTGTCTCTATCTAAGCGGCACGTGTTACCCTTACACACCTCCAAAACTCAATTTTAAGCTTTGATTTAACTTTAATACTCTACGTTTGAGCCTAATTTTACTCTTTAACTCCACATTTAGCTCATATTTGTCACGTTAACCCGATGTTTGACCCTTATTCCCCTCCTAAATTTAAGTTTTGGCTCCTGTCTTAGTTATATTCTCTGAGTTTGAAAAATATTCCCCTCTTTAACTCCGTGTATAGTCAAAATCTGTCATCTAAACCCCACGTATGACCCTCATTCCCCTACTAAACTCAACTTTTAGCTCTTATCTTAATAATATTCTCTGCGTTTGACACTAATTCCCCTCTTTAACTCCATGTTTAGTCAAAATCTGTCATCTTAACCCCACTTATGACCCTTGTTTCCCTGCTCAACTCAGCTCTTCACTGTCATCTAACCATCACCAGCGACCCTGAATCCCTTTCTAGCTTAATGTTTAGCCCCTATCTGTCATTTAAACCCCACATATGACGCTTATTCCCATCCCAAACTCAATTTAAGCTCCTATATTAATTATATTATCTACATTTAACCCTTATTCCCCTATTTAACTCCACGTTAAACCCCAAATTTGTCATTAAAACCCCACGTATGACACTTGTTCCCCTGCTCAACTCAATTTTTAGCTAATATCTTAGCCCATATTTGTCATCTAAACCCTACGTTTGACTTTAATTCCCCTCTTTAGCTCAATGGTTAGCCCTTATGTGTCATATAAACCCGACAGATGATACTTATTTCCCTCTTTAACTCAATTTTTTGCTCCAATTTTAGTTCTTTTCTCTATTTTTGACCCTTATTCACCTCTTTAAGTCAGTTTATCCCATATTTGTCATCTAAGCGGCACGTGTTACCCTTACACACCTCCAAAACTCAATTTTAAGCTTTGATTTAACTTTAATACTCTACGTTTGAGCCTAATTTTACTCTTTAACTCCATATTTAGCTCATATTTGTCACGTTAACCCGATGTTTGACCCTTATTCCCCTCCTAAATTTAAGTTTTGGCTCCTGTCTTAGTTATATTCTCTGAGTTTGAAAAATATTCCCCTCTTTAACTCCGTGTATAGTCAAAATCTGTCATCTAAACCCCACGTATGACCCTCATTCCCCTACTAAACTCAACTTTTAGCTCTTATCTTAATTATATTCTCTGCGTTTTGACCCTTATTCCTTCTCTTTAACTCCATGTGTAGTTCATATCTCTCATCTAAACCCCACGTATGACCCCTGTTAATATCCCGAACTGAATTTTAAGCACATATCTTAATTATATTTTCTGCGTTTAACCCTTATTCCCCTCTTTAACTCCATGTTTAGTCAAAATCTGTCATCTTAACCCCACTTATGACCCTTGTTTCCCTGCTCAACTCAGCTCTTCACTGTCATCTAACCATCACCAGCGACCCTGAATCCCTTTCTAGCTTAATGTTTAGCCCCTATCTGTCATTTAAACCCCACATATGACGCTTATTCCCATCCTAAACTCAATTTAAGCTCCTATATTAATTATATTATCTACATTTAACCCTTATTCCCCTATTTAACTCCACGTTAAACCCCAAATTTGTCATTAAAACCCCACGTATGACACTTGTTCCCCTGCTCAACTCAATTTTTAGCTAATATCTTAGCCCATATTTGTCATCTAAACCCTACGTTTGACTTTAATTCCCCTCTTTAGCTCAATGGTTAGCCCTTATGTGTCATATAAACCCGACAGATGATACTTATTTCCCTCTTTAACTCAATTTTTTGCTCCAATTTTAGTTCTTTTCTCTATTTTTGACCCTTATTCACCTCTTTAAGTCAGTTTATCCCATATTTGTCATCTAAGCGGCACGTGTTACCCTTACACACCTCCAAAACTCAATTTTAAGCTTTGATTTAACTTTAATACTCTACGTTTGAGCCTAATTTTACTCTTTAACTCCATATTTAGCTCATATTTGTCACGTTAACCCGATGTTTGACCCTTATTCCCCTCCTAAATTTAAGTTTTGGCTCCTGTCTTAGTTATATTCTCTGAGTTTGAAAAATATTCCCCTCTTTAACTCCGTGTATAGTCAAAATCTGTCATCTAAACCCCACGTATGACCCTCATTCCCCTACTAAACTCAACTTTTAGCTCTTATCTTAATTATATTCTCTGCGTTTGACCCTTATTTCTCTCTTTAACTCCATGTGTAGTCCATATCTCTCATCTTAACCCCACGTATGACCCCTGTTAATATCCCGAACTGAATTTTAAGCACATATCTTAATTATATTTTCTGCGTTTAACCCTTATTCCCCTCTTTAACTCCATGTTTAGTCAAAATCTGTCATCTTAACCCCACTTATGACCCTTGTTTCCCTGCTCAACTCAGCTCTTCACTGTCATCTAACCATCACCAGCGACCCTGAATCCCTTTCTAGCTTAATGTTTAGCCCCTATCTGTCATTTAAACCCCACATATGACGCTTATTCCCATCCTAAACTCAATTTAAGCTCCTATATTAATTATATTATCTACATTTAACCCTTATTCCCCTATTTAACTCCACGTTAAACCCCAAATTTGTCATTAAAACCCCACGTATGACACTTGTTCCCCTGCTCAACTCAATTTTTAGCTAATATCTTAGCCCATATTTGTCATCTAAACCCTACGTTTGACTTTAATTCCCCTCTTTAGCTGAATGGTTAGCCCTTATGTGTCATATAAACCCGACAGATGATACTTATTTCCCTCTTTAACTCAATTTTTTGCTCCAATTTTAGTTCTTTTCTCTATTTTTGACCCTTATTCACCTCTTTAAGTCAGTTTATCCCATATTTGTCATCTAAGCGGCACGTGTTACCCTTACACACCTCCAAAACTCAATTTTAAGCTTTGATTTAACTTTAATACTCTACGTTTGAGCCTAATTTTACTCTTTAACTCCATATTTAGCTAATATTTGTCACGTTAACCCGATGTTTGACCCTTATTCCCCTCCTAAATTTAAGTCAAAATCTGTCATCTAAACCCCACGTATGACCCTCATTCCCCTACTAAACTCAACTTTTAGCTCTTATCTTAATTATATTCTCTGCGTTTGACCCTTATTTCTCTCTTTAACTCCATGTGTAGTCCATATCTCTCATCTTAACCCCACGTATGACCCCTGTTAATATCCCGAACTGAATTTTAAGCACATATCTTAATTATATTTTCTGCGTTTAACCGTTATTCCCCTCTTTAACTCCATGTTTAGTCAAAATCTGTCATCTTAACCCCACTTATGACCCTTGTTTCCCTGCTCAACTCAGCTCTTCACTGTCATCTAACCATCACCAGCGACCCTGAATCCCTTTCTAGCTTAATGTTTAGCCCCTATCTGTCATTTAAACCCCACATATGACGCTTATTCCCATCCTAAACTCAATTTAAGCTCCTATATTAATTATATTATCTACATTTAACCCTTATTCCCCTATTTAACTCCACGTTAAACCCCAAATTTGTCATTAAAACCCCACGTATGACACTTGTTCCCCTGCTCAACTCAATTTTTAGCTAATATCTTAGCCCATATTTGTCATCTAAACCCTACGTTTGACTTTAATTCCCCTCTTTAGCTCAATGGTTAGCCCTTATGTGTCATATAAACCCGACAGATGATACTTATTTCCCTCTTTAACTCAATTTTTTGCTCCAATTTTAGTTCTTTTCTCTATTTTTGACCCTTATTCACCTCTTTAAGTCAGTTTATCCCATATTTGTCATCTAAGCGGCACGTGTTACCCTTACACACCTCCAAAACTCAATTTTAAGCTTTGATTTTTTTATTTAATACTCTACGTTTGAGCCTAATTTTACTCTTTAACTCCATATTTAGCTCATATTTGTCACGTTAACCCGATGTTTGACCCTTATTCCCCTCCTAAATTTAAGTTTTGGCTCCTGTCTTAGTTATATTCTCTGAGTTTGAAAAATATTCCCCTCTTTAACTCCGTGTATAGTCAAAATCTGTCATCTAAACCCCACGTATGACCCTCATTCCCCTACTAAACTCAACTTTTAGCTCTTATCTTAATTATATTCTCTGCGTTTGACCCTTATTCCTCTCTTTAACTCCATGTGTAGTTCATATCTCTCATCTAAACCCCACGTATGACCCCTGTTAATATCCCGAACTGAATTTTAAGCACATATCTTAATTATATTTTCTGCGTTTAACCCTTATTCCCCTCTTTAACTCCATGTTTAGTCAAAATCTGTCATCTTAACCCCACTTATGACCCTTGTTTCCCTGCTCAACTCAGCTCTTCACTGTCATCTAACCATCACCAGCGACCCTGAATCCCTTTCTAGCTTAATGTTTAGCCCCTATCTGTCATTTAAACCCCACATATGACGCTTATTCCCATCCTAAACTCAATTTAAGCTCCTATATTAATTATATTATCTACATTTAACCCTTATTCCCCTATTTAACTCCACGTTAAACCCCAAATTTGTCATTAAAACCCCACGTATGACACTTGTTCCCCTGCTCAACTCAATTTTTAGCTAATATCTTAGCCCATATTTGTCATCTAAACCCTACGTTTGACTTTAATTCCCCTCTTTAGCTCAATGGTTAGCCCTTATGTGTCATATAAACCCGACAGATGATACTTATTTCCCTCTTTAACTCAATTTTTTGCTCCAATTTTAGTTCTTTTCTCTATTTTTGACCCTTATTCACCTCTTTAAGTCAGTTTATCCCATATTTGTCATCTAAGCGGCACGTGTTACCCTTACACACCTCCAAAACTCAATTTTAAGCTTTGATTTAACTTTAATACTCTACGTTTGAGCCTAATTTTACTCTTTAACTCCATATTTAGCTAATATTTGTCACGTTAACCCGATGTTTGACCCTTATTCCCCTCCTAAATTTAAGTTTTGGCTCCTGTCTTAGTTATATTCTCTGAGTTTGAAAAATATTCCCCTCTTTAACTCCGTGTATAGTCAAAATCTGTCATCTAAACCCCACGTATGACCCTCATTCCCCTACTAAACTCAACTTTTAGCTCTTATCTTAATTATATTCTCTGTGTTTAACCCCTATTCCCCTCTTTAACTCCATGTTTAGTCAAAATCTGTCATCTTAACCCCACTTATGACCCTTGTTTCCCTGCTCAACTCAGCTCTTCACTGTCATCTAACCATCACCAGCGACCCTGAATCCCTTTCTAGCTTAATGTTTAGCCCCTATCTGTCATTTAAACCCCACATATGACGCTTATTCCCATCCTAAACTCAATTTAAGCTCCTATATTAATTATATTATCTACATTTAACCCTTATTCCCCTATTTAACTCCACGTTAAACCCCAAATTTGTCATTAAAACCCCACGTATGACACTTGTTCCCCTGCTCAACTCAATTTTTAGCTAATATCTTAGCCCATATTTGTCATCTAAACCCTACGTTTGACTTTAATTCCCCTCTTTAGCTGAATGGTTAGCCCTTATGTGTCATATAAACCCGACAGATGATACTTATTTCCCTCTTTAACTCAAGTTTTGGCTCCTGTCTTAGTTATATTCTCTGAGTTTGAAAAATATTCCCCTCTTTAACTCCGTGTATAGTCAAAATCAGTCATCTAAACCCCACGTATGACCCTCATTACCCTACTAAACTCAACTTTTAGCTCTTATCATAATAATATTCTCTGCGTTCGACCCTTATTCCCCTCTTTAACTCCATGTTTAGTCAAAATCTGTCATCTTAACCCCACTTATGACCCTTGTTTCCCTGCTCAACTCAGCTCTTCACTGTCATCTAACCATCACCAGCGACCCTGAATCCCTTTCTAGCTTAATGTTTAGCCCCTATCTGTCATTTAAACCCCACATATGACGCTTATTCCCATCCCAAACTCAATTTAAGCTCCTATATTAATTATATTATCTACATTTAACCCTTATTCCCCTATTTAACTCCACGTTAAACCCCAAATTTGTCATTAAAACCCCACGTATGACACTTGTTCCCCTGCTCAACTCAATTTTTAGCTAATATCTTAGCCCATATTTGTCATCTAAACCCTACGTTTGACTTTAATTCCCCTCTTTAGCTCAATGGTTAGCCCTTATGTGTCATATAAACCCGACAGATGATACTTATTTCCCTCTTTAACTCAATTTTTTGCTCCAATTTTAGTTCTTTTCTCTATTTTTGACCCTTATTCACCTCTTTAAGTCAGTTTATCCCATATTTGTCATCTAAGCGGCACGTGTTACCCTTACACACCTCCAAAACTCAATTTTAAGCTTTGATTTAACTTTAATACTCTACGTTTGAGCCTAATTTTACTCTTTAACTCCATATTTAGCTCATATTTGTCACGTTAACCCGATGTTTGACCCTTATTCCCCTCCTAAATTTAAGTTTTGGCTCCTGTCTTAGTTATATTCTCTGAGTTTGAAAAATATTCCCCTCTTTAACTCCGTGTATAGTCAAAATCTGTCATCTAAACCCCACGTATGACCCTCATTCCCCTACTAAACTCAACTTTTAGCTCTTATCTTAATTATATTCTCTGCGTTTGACCCTTATTCCTCTCTTTAACTCCATGTGTAGTTCATATCTCTCAACTAAACCCCACGTATGACCCCTGTTAATATCCCGAACTGAATTTTAAGCACATATCTTAATTATATTTTCTGCGTTTAACCCTTATTCCCCTCTTTAACTCCATGTTTAGTCAAAATCTGTCATCTTAACCCCACTTATGACCCTTGTTTCCCTGCTCAACTCAGCTCTTCACTGTCATCTAACCATCACCAGCGACCCTGAATCCCTTTCTAGCTTAATGTTTAGCCCCTATCTGTCATTTAAACCCCACATATGACGCTTATTCCCATCCTAAACTCAATTTAAGCTCCTATATTAATTATATTATCTACATTTAACCCTTATTCCCCTATTTAACTCCACGTTAAACCCCAAATTTGTCATTAAAACCCCACGTATGACACTTGTTCCCCTGCTCAACTCAATTTTTAGCTAATATCTTAGCCCATATTTGTCATCTAAACCCTACGTTTGACTTTAATTCCCCTCTTTAGCTCAATGGTTAGCCCTTATGTGTCATATAAACCCGACAGATGATACATATTTCCCTCTTTAACTCAATTTTTTGCTCCAGTTTTAGTTCTTTTCTCTACTTTTGACCCTTATTCACCTCTTTAAGTCAGTTTATCCCATATTTGTCATCTAAGCGGCACGTGTTACCCTTACACACCTCCAAAACTCAATTTTAAGCTTTGATTTAACTTTAATACTCTACGTTTGAGCCTAATTTTACTCTTTAACTCCATATTTAGCTCATATTTGTCACGTTAACCCCATGTTTGAACCTTATTCCCCTCCTGTCTTAGTTATATTCTCTGAGTTTGAAAAATATTCCCCTCTTTAACTCCGTGTATAGTCAAAATCTGTCATCTAAACCCCACGTATGACCCTCATTACCCTACTAAACTCAACTTTTAGCTCTTATCTTAATAATATTCTCTGCGTTTGACCCTTATTCCTCTCTTTAACTCCATGTGTAGTTCATATCTCTCAACTAAACCCCACGTATGACCCCTGTTAATATCCCGAACTGAATTTTAAGCACATATCTTAATTATATTTTCTGCGTTTAACCCTTATTCCCCTCTTTAACTCCATGTTTAGTCAAAATCTGTCATCTTAACCCCACTTATGACCCTTGTTTCCCTGCTCAACTCAGCTCTTCACTGTCATCTAACCATCACCAGCGACCCTGAATCCCTTTCTAGCTTAATGTTTAGCCCCTATCTGTCATTTAAACCCCACATATGACGCTTATTCCCATCCTAAACTCAATTTAAGCTCCTATATTAATTATATTATCTACATTTAACCCTTATTCCCCTATTTAACTCCACGTTAAACCCCAAATTTGTCATTAAAACCCCACGTATGACACTTGTTCCCCTGCTCAACTCAATTTTTAGCTAATATCTTAGCCCATATTTGTCATCTAAACCCTACGTTTGACTTTAATTCCCCTCTTTAGCTCAATGGTTAGCCCTTATGTGTCATATAAACCCGACAGATGATACTTATTTCCCTCTTTAACTCAAGTTTTGGCTCCTGTCTTAGTTATATTCTCTGAGTTTGAAAAATATTCCCCTCTTTAACTCCGTGTATAGTCAAAATCTGTCATCTAAACCCCACGTATGACCCTCATTACCCTACTAAACTCAACTTTTAGCTCTTATCTTAATTATATTCTCTGCGTTTGACCCTTATTCCTCTCTTTAACTCCATGTGTAATCCATATCTCTCAATTAAACCCCACGTATGATTCTACCATGAACTGAGTTTTTAGCACATATAATTATATTCTCTACGTTTGACCCATATTCCTCTCTTCAACTCCATGTTTAGACCATATCTCCCTTCTAGACACCACGTATGACCACTGTTAATTTCCCGAACTTAATTTTAAGCACATATCTTAATTATATTTTCTGCGTTTAACCCTTATTCCCCTCTTTAACTCCATGTTTAGTCAAAATCTGTCATCTTAACCCCACTTATGACCCTTGTTCCCCTGCTCAACTCAGCTCTTCACTGTCATCTAACCATCACCAGCGACCCTGAATCCCTTTCTAGCTTAATGTTTAGCCCCTATCTGTCATTTAAACCCCACATATGACGCTTATTCCCATCCTAAACTCAATTTAAGCTCCTATATTAATTATATTATCTACATTTAACCCTTATTCCCCTATTTAACTCCACGTTAAACCCCAAATTTGTCATTAAAACCCCACGTATGACACTTGTTCCCCTGCTCAACTCAATTTTTAGCTAATATCTTAGCCCATATTTGTCATCTAAACCCTACGTTTGACTTTAATTCCCCTCTTTAGCTCAATGGTTAGCCCTTATGTGTCATATAAACCCGACAGATGATACTTATTTCCCTCTTTAACTCAATTTTTTGCTCCAATTTTAGTTCTTTTCTCTATTTTTGACCCTTATTGACCTCTTTAAGTCAGTTTATCCCATATTTGTCATCTATCTAAGCGGCACGTGTTACCCTTACACACCTCCAAAACTCAATTTTAAGCTTTGATTTAACTTTAATACTCTACGTTTGAGCCTAATTTTACTCTTTAACTCCACATTTAGCTCATATTTGTCACGTTAACCCGATGTTTGACCCTTATTCCCCTCCTAAATTTAAGTTTTGGCTCCTGTCTTAGTTATATTCTCTGAGTTTGAAAAATATTCCCCTCTTTAACTCCGTGTATAGTCAAAATCTGTCATCTAAACCCCACGTATGACCCTCATTCCCCTACTAAACTCAACTTTTAGCTCTTATCTTAATTATATTCTCTGCGTTCGACCCTTATTCCTCTCTTTAACTCCATGTGTAGTCCATATCTCTCAATGACCACGTATGACCACTGTTAATATCCCGAACTTAATTTTAAGCACATATCTTAATTATATTTTCTGCGTTTAACCCTTATTCCCCTCTTTAACTCCATGTTTAGTCAAAATCTGTCATCTTAACCCCACTTATGACCCTTGTTTCCCTGCTCAACTCAGCTCTTCACTGTCATCTAACCATCACCAGCGACCCTGAATCCCTTTCTAGCTTAATGTTTAGCCCCTATCTGTCATTTAAACCCCACATATGACGCTTATTCCCATCCTAAACTCAATTTAAGCTCCTATATTAATTATATTATCTACATTTAACCCTTATTCCCCTATTTAACTCCACGTTAAACCCCAAATTTGTCATTAAAACCCCACGTATGACACTTGTTCCCCTGCTCAACTCAATTTTTAGCTAATATCTTAGCCCATATTTGTCATCTAAACCCTACGTTTGACTTTAATTCCCCTCTTTAGCTCAATGGTTAGCCCTTATGTGTCATATAAACCCGACAGATGATACTTATTTCCCTCTTTAACTCAATTTTTTGCTCCAATTTTAGTTCTTTTCTCTATTTTTGACCCTTATTCACCTCTTTAAGTCAGTTTATCCCATATTTGTCATCTAAGCGGCACGTGTTACCCTTACACACCTCCAAAACTCAATTTTAAGCTTTGATTTAACTTTAATACTCTACGTTTGAGCCTAATTTTACTCTTTAACTCCATATTTAGCTCATATTTGTCACGTTAACCCGATGTTTGAACCTTTATTCCCGTCCTAAATTTAAGTTTTGGCTCCTGTCTTAGTTATATTCTCTGAGTTTGAAAAATATTCCCCTCTTTAACTCCGTGTATAGTCAAAATCTGTCATCTAAACCCCACGTATGACCCCTGTTAATATCCCGAACTGAATTTTAAGCACATATCTTAATTATATTTTCTGCGTTTAACCCTTATTCCCCTCTTTAACTCCATGTTTAGTCAAAATCTGTCATCTTAACCCCACTTATGACCCTTGTTTCCCTGCTCAACTCAGCTCTTCACTGTCATCTAACCATCACCAGCGACCCTGAATCCCTTTCTAGCTTAATGTTTAGCCCCTATCTGTCATTTAAACCCCACATATGACGCTTATTCCCATCCTAAACTCAATTTAAGCTCCTATATTAATTATATTATCTACATTTAACCCTTATTCCCCTATTTAACTCCACGTTAAACCCCAAATTTGTCATTAAAACCCCACGTATGACACTTGTTCCCCTGCTCAACTCAATTTTTAGCTAATATCTTAGCCCATATTTGTCATCTAAACCCTACGTTTGACTTTAATTCCCCTCTTTAGCTCAATGGTTAGCCCTTATGTGTCATATAAACCCGACAGATGATACTTATTTCCCTCTTTAACTCAATTTTTTGCTCCAATTTTAGTTCTTTTCTCTATTTTTGACCCTTATTCACCTCTTTAAGTCAGTTTATCCCATATTTGTCATCTAAGCGGCACGTGTTACCCTTACACACCTCCAAAACTCAATTTTAAGCTTTGATTTAACTTTAATACTCTACGTTTGAGCCTAATTTTACTCTTTAACTCCACATTTAGCTCATATTTGTCACGTTAACCCGATGTTTGACCCTTATTCCCCTCCTAAATTTAAGTTTTGGCTCCTGTCTTAGTTATATTCTCTGAGTTTGAAAAATATTCCCCTCTTTAACTCCGTGTATAGTCAAAATCTGTCATCTAAACCCCACGTATGACCCTCATTCCCCTACTAAACTCAACTTTTAGCTCTTATCTTAATTATATTCTCTGCGTTTGACCCTTATTTCCTCTCTTTAACTCCATGTGTAGTCCATATCTCTCATCTAAACCCCACGTATGACCCCTGTTAATATCCCGAACTGAATTTTAAGCACATATCTTAATTATATTTTCTGCGTTTAACCCTTATTCCCCTCTTTAACTCCATGTTTAGTCAAAATCTGTCATCTTAACCCCACTTATGACCCTTGTTTCCCTGCTCAACTCAGCTCTTCACTGTCATCTAACCATCACCAGCGACCCTGAATCCCTTTCTAGCTTAATGTTTAGCCCCTATCTGTCATTTAAACCCCACATATGACGCTTATTCCCATCCTAAACTCAATTTAAGCTCCTATATTAATTATATTATCTACATTTAACCCTTATTCCCCTATTTAACTCCACGTTAAACCCCAAATTTGTCATTAAAACCCCACGTATGACACTTGTTCCCCTGCTCAACTCAATTTTTAGCTAATATCTTAGCCCATATTTGTCATCTAAACCCTACGTTTGACTTTAATTCCCCTCTTTAGCTCAATGGTTAGCCCTTATGTGTCATATAAACCCGACAGATGATACTTATTTCCCTCTTTAACTCAATTTTTTGCTCCAATTTTAGTTCTTTTCTCTATTTTTGACCCTTATTCACCTCTTTAAGTCAGTTTATCCCATATTTTTGTCTATCTAAGCGGCACGTGTTACCCTTACACACCTCCAAAACTCAATTTTAAGCTTCGATTTAACTTTAATACTCTACGTTTGAGCCTAATTTTACTCTTTAACTTCATATTTAGCTCATATTTGTCACGTTAACCCCATGTTTGAACCTTATTCCCCTCCTAAATTTAAGTTTTGGCTCCTGTCTTAGTTATATTCTCTGAGTTTGAAAAATATTCCCCTCTTTAACTCCGTGTATAGTCA
>JAEIGM010000099.1:0-121031 GCA_018903735.1 Drosophila cardini
ATTTTAATTCAGATGACTTAGGAAATACAGAAAATTTTCAAACAAATTCATATTTACAGCGTATTTTTACCCGATCGTCCCTATGGGAGCTATACGATATAGTCCGATTTGAATGAAACTTGGTCAGCATGTTTATATTATTGACAAATATATTCTGTGTGAGTTTCACTAAAATTGCTTGGCCCACGCAAAATTTATTCATATAAATTCATATTTAGAGCGTACTTTTGACCAATTGTCCCTATGGGAGCTATACGATATAGTTGTCCGATTTGGATGAATCTTAGTCAATATGTTTATATTATTGACAGATATATTCTGTGTGAGTTTCACTAAAATTGCTTGGGCCACGCAAAAGTTATTCATATAAATTCATATTTGGAGCGTGTTTTTGACCAAATGTCCCAATGGGAGCTATACGATATAGTTGTCCGATTTCGATTAAACTTAGTCAGTATATGTACTCCCTAGACGTGTACTTTCTGTGTCAATTTGGTTTATATAGCATTGCTAAAAAAAAAGTTTTCTGTACTAAAACATGCTATTTTTACCCGTTTTTACCTTTGTATGCACATAGAACGCCCTAAAGTGGGCGTGTCAAAAAACAAAAACAAACTTGTACTGCTTGGGCATTTTATCTTTCGTTTGCGACCACTCGGGCCTTTCTAGCTCTTATAGTCTCTGAGATCCTTTTGTTCACACAGACGGAAAGACGGACGGACGGACAGACGGACATGACTATATCGACTCGGCTAGTCATGCTGATCAAGAATATATATACTTTATGGGGTCTGCCATGTCTCCTTCTCCCTGTTACATACATTCCAACGAATACAATATACCCTTTTACTCTACGAGTAACGGGTATAATAATTGCAATATGATATCGATTGCGATATTTGGTCATTATGTCCATATCTATAGCGTATTTGAATTCAGTTGTTGATAATATCGATGTTTGATTTGATGTTATTATACCCGTCAGGCAGGTTAAGTTTATTTCAAATTTTTGCCACGCCCCCTACCGCCCACGCAAATTGTAAAAAACTTTTTTCACATCACCATAACTTGAAAACGATTAAAGCTAGAGAGACCAAATTCATGGTATGGTACCATTATAACTATCCTCACCAGCTTTGGTCCGGATCGGACAACTATAGCCTATAGCTTCCATAGGACAAATCGGCCGAAAATTGGTGATTTGTGTGGAGACATGAACTTTAAGTTGAGCGATTGCAACCAAACTAACACATTGTGTGTATGTTACCATTATAACTATCCTCACCAAGTTTGGTCCGGATCGGACAACTATAGCCTATAGCTCCCATAGGACAAATCGGCCGAAAATTGATGATTTGTATGGAGACATGAACTTTTAGTTGAGCGATTGCAACCAAACTAACACATTGTGTGCATGGTACCATTATAACTATCCTCACCAAGTTTGGCCCGGATCGGACTACTGTAGCATATAGCTCCCATAGGACAAATCGCTCGAAAAGTGGTGATTTGTATGGAGACATGAAGTTTTAGTTGAGCGATTGCAATCAAACTAACACATTATGTGTATTATGCCATTGTTAATGTCCTCACCAAGTTTGGTCCGGATCGGACAACTGTAGCCTATAGCTCCTATAGGACAAATCGCTCGAAAATTGGTGATTTGTGTGGAGACATGAAGTTTTAGTTGCGATTGCAACCAAACTAACACATTATGTGTATAATGCCATTGTTAATGTCCTCACCAAGTTTGATCCGGATCGGACAACTATAGCCTATAGCTCCCATAGGACAAATCGGTCAAAATTAAATAATTTGTATGAAGACACGTAATGTTAGTTAAGCGATCGCAACCAAACTTACACAGAATGCGTGAATAATTATTAAAAGTATCCTCACCAAATTTGGTCCAAATCGGACAACCACAACATATAAAATAAATTAATCAAAAATGCTGAATTTTTTGAATTTATTGTTTGTTTACACTTGCTTGCAATATAAGATTTAACTCTACGTTTAGCTACTGCAACTTCAATAAGGAGCGTGGTCTAGGTAGTAGGTATTGGTTAGCCCGGGGTCACGGGTTCGAATCCAGTCAGTGACAAATGCTATTTGTTTACTTTTAAAATTTAAAATTTTAATTATTTACATAAAGTTCAATGCGAAGTGTGGTCTAAGTAGTAAAGATGCCTGATCTAATTCTTCGCACTTGTTGTATGCGAACCCGGGATCATGGGTTCGAGCGCCGTCAGGGACATTTTATTAATCTTTGTTATATAACAAAAAAATATTACATGTAAATGCAGATAGTCAAGCACTTTCAAGAGAGGCGCGTGGTGCAGCTGTTAGGGCTCAGACGCGTGTGCGTGGAGTCCGAGGTTCGAACCCCGTCAGTGAATTATTTTTTTTTTTTTTTTTTATTTCAATTTAAATTTAAAATTAAATTTAAATTTTATTTCAAATTGTAAAACACGGCCTATTTTTAAAATAAGCCAAGTAAGGAAATAGTGCATTTAATTGTGTATATATTTACATACATTTGTATATAAAAATGTATGTATAAAAAATGCGAATCACTCCGATTTCTTCTTTTTCGTATGGAAAATGCTCACTTCTTTGAGTACGGGGTCTTTTACAGTCGACTCGCTCGACTGTAGCCTTTCTTACTTGTTATACCCGTTACTCGTAGAGTAAAAGGGTATATTGTATTCGTTGCAATGTATGTAACAGGGAGAAAGAGACATGGCAGACCCCATAAAGTGTATATATTCTTGATCAGCATGACTAGCCGAGTCGATATAGCCATGTCCGTCTGTCCGTCTGTCCGTCCGTCCGTCCGTCCGTCTGTCCGTCTGTCCGTCTGTGTGAACAAAAGGATCTCAGAGACTATAAGAGCTAGAAAGGCCCGAGTGGTCGCAAACGAAAGATAAAATGCCCAAGCAGTACAAGTTTGCTTTTGTTTTTTGACACGCCCACTTTAGGGCGTTCTATGTGCATACAAAGGTAAAAACAGGTAAAAATAGCATGTTTTAGTATAGAAAACTTTTTTGTTAGTAATGCTATCTAAACCAAATTGACACTTAAAGTACACGTCTAGGGATTACGTATACTGACCAAGTTTGATCCAAATCGGACAACTATATCATATAGCTCCCATAGGGACAATCGGTCAAAAATACGCTCCAAATATGAATTTATATGAATAACTTTTGCGTTGGCCAACCAATCGAAGTGAAACTTACACAGAATATATCTGTCATAAATATAAACATATTGACTAAGTTTGATCCAAATCGGACAACTATATCATATAGCTCCCATAGGGACAATCGGTCAAAAATACGCTCCAAATATGAATTTATATGAATAACTTTTGCGTTGGCCAACCAATCGAAGTGAAACTTACACAGAATATATCTGTCAATAATATAAACATATTGACTAAGTTTCATCCAAATCGGACGACTATATCGTATAGCTCCCATAGGGACGATCGGTCAAAAATACGCTGTAAATATGATTTTGTATGAAAATTTTCTGCGTTTCTCAAGTCATCTGAATTAAAATCAATAGGGTCGATTACCTAACCGATTGTAATATTATTAGTATAATTAATAATATATTATATTGTTAATAATATAATTAAACTGAATAACGGGTATCCTAAAGTCGCGAGGCGACTATAGCATTCTTTCTTGTTATATTATTGACAAATATATTCTGTGTGAGTTTCACTAAAATTGCTTGGCCGACGCAAAAGTTATTCATATAAAATCATATTAGGAGCGTACTTTTGACCAATTGTCCCTATGGGAGCTATACGATATAGTTGTCCGATTTGGATGAAACTTAGTCAATATGTTTATATTATTGACAGATATATTCTGTGTGAGTTTCACTAAAATTGCTTGGCCCACGCAAAATTTATTCATATAAATTCATATTTGGAGCGTGTTTTTGACCAAATGTCCCTATGGGAGCTATACGATATAGTTGTCCGATTTGGATCAAACTTGGTTAGTATATGTACTCCCTAGACGTGTACTTTATGTGTCGATTTGGTTTATATAGCATTGCTAACAAAAAAGTATTCTATACTAAAACATGCTATTTTTACCTGTTTTTACCTTTGTATGTACATAGAACTTGTACTGCTTGGGCATTTTATCTTTCGTTTGCGACCACTCGGGCCTTTCTAGCCCTTATAGTCTCTGAGATCCTTTTGTTCACACAGACGGACAGACGGACGGACGGACAGCCGGACAGACGGACATGGCTATATCGACTCGGCTACTCATGCTGATTATACCCGTTACTCGTAGAGTAAAAGGGTATATTGTATTCGTTGGAATGTATGTAACAGGGAGAAGGAGACATGGCAGACCCCATAAAGTATATATATTTTTGATCAGCATGACTAGCCGAGTCGATATAGTCATGTCCGTCCGTCCGTCCGTCTGTCCGTCGGTCCGTCTGTCCGTCTGTGTGAACAAAAGGATCTCACAGACTATAAGAGCTAGAAAGGCCCGAGTGGTCGCAAACGAAAGATAAAATGCCCAAGCAGTACAAGTTCTATGTACATACAAAGGTAAAAACAGGTAAAAATAGCATGTTTTAGTATAGAATACTTTTTTGTTAGCAATGCTATATAAACCAAATCGACACATAAAGTACACGTCTAGGGAGTACATATACTAACCAAGTTTGATCCAAATCGGACAACTATATCGTATAGCTCCCATAGGGACATTTGGTCAAAAACACGCTCCAAATATGAATTTATATGAATAAATTTTGCGTGGGCCAAGCAATTTTAGTGAAACTCACACAGAATATATTTGTCAATAATATAAACATGCTGACCAAGTTTCATTTAAATCGGACGACTATATCGTATAGCTCCCATAGGGACGATCGGGTAAAAATACGCTGTAAATATGAATTTGTATGAAAATTTTCTGTATTTCCCAAGTCATCTGAATTAAAATCAATAGGATCGATTGCCTAAATGATTGTACTATTATTATTATCATATCCCATTGTTAATAATATAATTAAGCTGAGTAACAGGTATCCTAAAGTCGCGAGGCGACTATAGCATTCTTTCTTGTTATACCCGTTACTCGTAGAGTAAAAGGGTATATTGTATTCGTTGGAATGTATGTAACAGGGAGAAGGAGACATGGCAGACCCCATAAAGTACACATATTCTTGATCAGTATGACTAGCCGAGTCGATATAGCCATGTCCGTCTGTCCGTCCGTCCGTCTGTCCGTCTGTGTGAACAAAAGGATCTCAGAGACTATAAGAGCTAGAAAGGCCCGAGTGTTTGCAAACGAAAGATAAAATGCCCAAGCAGTACAAGTTTGTTTTTGTTTTTTGACACGCCCACTTTAGGGCGTTCTATGTGCATACAAACGTAAAAACAGGTAAAAATAGCATGTTTTAGTATAGAAAACTTTTTTGTTAGCAATGCTATCTAAACCAAATTGACACAGAAAGTACACGTCTAGGGACTACATATACTGACCAAGTTTGATCCAAATCGGACAACTATATCGTATAGCTCCCATAGGGACATTTGGTCAAAAACACGCTCCAAATATGAATTTATATGAATAAATTTTGCGTGGGCCAAGCAATTTTAGTGAAACTCACACAGAATATATCTGTCAATAATATAAACATATTGACTAAGTTTCATCCAAATCGGACAACTATATCGTATAGCTCCCATAGGGACATTTGGTCAAAAACACGCTCCAAATATGAATTTATATGAATAAATTTTGCGTCGGCCCAGCAATTTTAGTGAAACTCACACAGAATATATTTGTCAATAATATAAACATGCTGACCAAGTTTCATTCAAATCAGACGACTATATCGTATAGCTCCCATAGGCACGATCGGGTAAAAATACGCTGTAAATATGAATTTGTATGAAAATTTTCTGTATTTCCCAAGTCATCTGAATTAAAATCAATAGGGTCGATTGCCTAAACGATTGTAGTATTATTATTATCATATCCCATTGTTAATAATATAATTAAACTGAGTAACGGGTATCCTAAAGTCGCGAGGCGACTATAGCATTCTTTCTTGTTTTTGTTTATAGTCAATTCTTGCTTCACAGGACTCTAGGTAATTTCTACCTAGTAGAACATCATAATTGTCGGAAAAGTTGTGTAAATAAAATATTTGATTAGTAGGACAAAAGGTACTAGGTGCAAAAGATACGTAATTTTTAGACCCCCGTACTCTAAAAAGAGTATGGGGGTCTATTAAGTTTGTCTGAAGCGACATGTGCGTAACAGGCAGAAGGAGGCTTTTCCGACCCCATAAAGTATATATATTCTTGATCAGCATCAACAGCCGAGACGATATTGCGATGTCCGTCTGTCTGTCTGTCCGTCCGTCCGTCTGTCCGTCCGTCTGTATGAACACCTGGATCTTCTAAACTACAAGAGCTAGAGCCGCCAAATTTGGAATGAAACTCCGTCTGCTTCGCGAGCAGATCAAGTTTATTTCAAATCTTTGCCACGCCCCCTACAACCCCCACAAATTGTAAAAAACTTTTTTCACATCACCATAACTTGAAAACGACTAGAACAAGGGAGACCAAATTCACACATTATGTGAATGGTACCATTATAACTATCCTCACCAAGTTTGATCAGGATCGGACAACTATAGTCTATAACTAGCATAGGACTAATCGGTCGAAGATTGTTCATTTGTATGGGAAAATGTGCACTAGAAGGAGTACGGGGTCTTTTACAGTCGGCTCGCTCGACTGTAGCCTTTCTTACGTGTTTAATTGAACAATGCCATTTATTGTTTGCACTTTAAATTGGCAAGGTTTGATGGGAAAATTTGGGAAGTTTTGTTTATTTAGTTTGATGGACGAACCTGTGTCAATTGCACAGTTAAAATGTTGTCCATTCAATACTAATCTGATGAAGGGATTTGTTCTTCTTGGTCCGAGGCTCCTTGATGAAAATTTTCAGAAGTTTCCATCTTAGAGTGACCACTGGTACTTTCTCGCTGTCTTTTGACTGGAGGATTTGAGGATCTTTGTCTTTGATTTTGGTAATTCATTGGGTTTTGTGATCTAGCTTGATCAAGGTTTTGTTTAAATTCTTTATATAATGCCTGATTATTTTCAGCATTTTCTTTTGGTTTATTACTTGGGTTTGTATTGTTTGCGTCATTGGAACTTGGATAATAATTTTGATTATTTCTTTTTCCACGATTATCATTATTAGTTTTGTTGGGTTTTGGGTTTTCAGTACTTTGGTTAGTACGTTCATTAAAATTGTTTTCGTAAAGTCCTTCGCGTTGAGCGACTTGTTTAAGTTTTGAAACAGTTGTAATGTCATGTCTAGCTAAGGTCATAAATATTCTGTTGGGTAGTTTCCTAGTAATTACATCTTTAATTGTATTATTCATTGCATTTGTGTACAATATTGTGTTTTGTGGCTGATTTTCTAACATTAGTTTATTTGAGATTACAAATGACTTATATTCTAGTTCTTCTACGAACTTACATATACTATGGTTGTTATTGTTGTTGTACAAACGTCTTAGAAGTTCCTCGTAGGGGGTCTGTGTTTTGAATTCGTCGATGAGGGCTTTTCTTAGTTCTCCCCAGGTTGCAGCTGCTGTGAGTTGGGAAACTCGTTGTGCTGATCCAGATGTCTGCATCTCGATGGCTCCAAATAAAACGCTGTGCTGTCTCACGTCTTGTGTTGGGTAAAGCTGCATGATGAAGTCGATTCTTCTTATGAACGCTGTTAATTCCACTGTTTTGCCGTTAAAGATTGGCACTTGACTTATCTGTCCTAAGGCTTGTTTGAGATGCATCTCAGATAGTTCCATTGCTTAGTTGTCATGATGTTGTTTTATTTTGTTTGTATTGCAGAAATGTTCTTTGTAAAATAAAAGTTTTGTTCTTTCACAAAAATTTATTTTTTGTCACTTCAGGTTTGGTTTTCTTTAGGTGGATTGTAAGGAGCTTACTGTTTACAGGGATCAACTTAATGATGTGTAAAGCCCGGAAATTAGTCCTTTAAGTACAGTTGTTCAAAATAGTCCAATGAATTTATTTATTAGCAGAACACTGTTTGGTGTATTGCAAGTTTTGTTGCACGGTATTCTTAATATGGCAATTATATTTTAGTGGCGGTCGCACTTTGACTGTGGGCCACGATTGATAATTGGTTTGTTATACCCTTGCAGAGGGTATATTAATTTTGTCACGAAGTTTGTAACGCATTGAAGGAGGCATCTCCGACCCCATAAAGTATATATATTCTTGATCAGCATCAACAGGCGAGTCGATATAGCCATGTCGGTCTGTCTGTCCGTCTGTCCGTCTGTTTCTATGCGAACTAGTCTCTCAGTTTTAAAGCTATCTTGATGAAACTTGGTACACATGTGTATTCTCTCTGCAGGCAGATCATTTGTAAAAATCGGCCGGATCGGATGACTATATCATATAGCTCCCATAGGAACAATCGGTTGAAAAAAAAATTTTTTTTGAGCTATTTCAACCAAATTAAGTCTATATGCATTTAGTACCAAATCCCATGTGCAAACCAAATTTCATCCGAATCGGACCACTATATCATATAGCTGCCATAGGAACAACCGGTTGAAAATGATGAAAATGCCTAGTATGAAAATTTTCAGTGTCGATTGAGCGATTTCAACCAAACTCACGCCATAAACATTTGCCATCATTTCCCAGCTGTTGACCAAATTTCATTCGGATCGAACCACTATATCTTATAGCTGCCATAGGAACAATCGGTTCAAAGGCTTAGTATGAAAATTTTTAATGTCTATTAAGCGATTTCAACCAAATTCACGCAGTACGCATAAGCTATCATTCCCTATATGCTGACCAAATTTCATCCAATTCGGACTACTATATCATATAGCTTCCATAGGAACAATCAGTTGATAATGATGAAAATGCTTAGTATGAAAATTTTCAGTGTTGATTGAGCGATTTCAACCAAACTCACGCCATAAACATTTGCTATCATTCCCCAGCTGTTGACCAAATTTCATTCGGATCGAACCACTATATCATATAGCTGCCATAGGAACAATCGGTTCAAAGGCTTAGTATGAAAATTTGTAAAGTCTATTAAGCGATTTCAGCTAAATTCACGCACTACTCCTTTGCTATTATTCCCTATATACTGACCAAATCTCATCTAAATCAGACATTTATATCATACAGCATCCATGGGAACCACTGGTAACTGAATCCAATGAACGCAACATGCATGACTGCAAGGGTATTTAATCTTCGGCGAGCCGAAGATAACCTTTCTTTCTTGTTAAGTTTTAAAACACACGCGTTGATTCTTTTGGGGATATCAGAAAGTTTTTTTCAAAATTGTAATGTTCTGAACCGAATCACTTTTTGCGGCAAATTCGCGTGCTCAATTCTGAAAGTTACTTGGTCGTACAAGGATTTCTATTAGCGGATCGAAAAGGCTCGATTACTGTTAGATGGATACTTTTAATTTTTTGTCCGAGCAACCAAACTTGGAGAGGACAGTTTCAATGGTACCATACACATAATGTGTTAGTTTGGTTACAGTCGCTCAACTAAAACGTCATGTCTTCATACAAACCACCAATTTTCGGTGGTAATGTGTTAGGTTGGTTACAGTCGCTCAAGTAAAACTTCATGTCTCCATTCAAATCACTATTTTTCTGCCGATTTGTCCTATGGGACCTATAGGCTATAGTTGTCCGATCCGAACCAAATTTAGTGAGGATAGTAAGTACCATACACATAATTTGTAAATTTGGTCTCCCTAGCTCTAGTCGTTTTTAAGCTATAGTTACTATGTAAAAATAGTTTTTTACAATTTGCGGGAGCGGTAAGGGGCGTGGCAATGATTTGAAATAAACTTGATCAGCTCGCGAAGCAGACTTTCATTCCAAATTTGTTGGCTCTAGCTCTTGTAGTTTGAATGATCCAGGTGATCATACAGACGGACGGACAGACGGACATCGCTATATCGTCCCGGTTGTTGATGCTGATCAAGAATATATATACTTTATGGGGTCTGAAGAGGCTCCTTCTTCCTGTTACGTACATTTCGTTTCAGACAAACCTAATAGACCCCTATACTCTTTTTTAAAGTAAGGGGTCTCAAAAAGTAATAAAAATAATCCACTGACGGGATTCGAACCCGCGACTTCGCGCACACGCGTCAGATTCCGACTATCTGCATTAACATGTAATATTTTTGTTTGTCATATAACAAAAATTAATAAATTGTGCCTGACGGCGCTCGAACTCATAATCCCGGGTTAACATACAAGTGCGAAGAATAAGACCAGGCATCTTTACTACTTAGACCACACTCCTCACTGAAGTTGATGTAAATAATAAAAATTCAAAAAGTAAAAAAAGAGAATATATCACTGACTGGATTCGAACCCGCGATCCCGGGTTAACACTCACTTAGTACAAAGCGCTCATCTCTACTACCTAGACCACGTTCTTTCATGGAGTTGCAGTAGCTAAAGATATAAATCTTTTATTGCAACCAAGTGTAAACAAATAATTTGTTCATACAATTCAGCATTTTTGACAAGTTTGTTTTATATCTTGTTGTTGTCCGGTTTCGACCAAATTTGTGGAGGATAGTTTTAATAATTATACACACAGCCTGTGTGAGTTAGGTTGCGATCGCTCAACTTACATTACATGTCTTCATACAAAATTTTTTATTTTTTACCGATTAGTCGTATGGAAGCTATAGGCTATAGTTGTCCGTGTGAATTGGTTTCTCTAGCTCTAGTCGCTTTCAAGTTATGGTGTTGTGAAAATAGTTTTTTACAATTTGCGTAACGTGGTAAGAGGCGTGGCAAAAATTTGCAGTAAACTTAACCTGCCTGACATATAGACGGACTTTCATTCCAAACTTGGCTGCTCTAGCTCTTGTAGATTAATAGATTGTAAGGTGGGATCCAGACCCCGTCTTACATTTTTGTAGCGATAAGAAAATTTGTTACCATTAAGTACGTTTTGTAGTTTTAAGCATTGGTTAGCATTGAGAACAGTTTGAAGTGAAGTATCATTTGAATTAAGAAATTGTGTAGTTGATAAGTATCGATAGGAGTTAGGGAGGCTGGCAGCGCCCTCTGTTGGGAGCGCGGGGAGCGGTCGGGTGCAACTCTGCACGAGAGCTCTGTGGTGAAGAGTGAGTTTTCGTGGTGGAGTTGCATCAGGACAGCTTCCGCGCTGTTCGATCGATAGCGTGGCCAGCGATCGAGAACAAAAGAGGACAGACGTGCGCGCTAGAGCGACGAAACGAAAAGAAACTGTAAGTAGAACCGTTAGGGCCAGTGCGACGATAGGACGAGAGTGAGGAATATGAATAAATGGAATGAACGGAAAGAAAATACAGTTACTAATTGTTCAGCAAATGTAAGAAAATAGAAGCGTCGCGAATATTCCCTGTCCTCTCCCGATTCCTAGTCATTTTCCATTTCGCTTCCATCTATGTGCAGTGATACGCTGAGATCAACGATGGCGCCCCCCGTTTAGATCTCGCATCCGCACTACTCCCCTTCCATCCAGCGCTCCCGTTCGGGCACAACGGCGGCCGCCAGAGTACCTCGGCGCCCCGTTTTGATCTCGCGGAGCAGCCCGGCCACTCGTAGAGAGCAGCGGCGGTACCCCCGAGCGAAAAGCCCCGTTTGTCCACACCGACGGCACGCTCTGCGCGTGAATCTTTCGGAGCAACTATAGGAGACAATGGCACTGGATGAATCATTAACGAAGATAAGATCCAGCATCCGGTTCAGACGATTAGATATATGATTGACTTAAAAAAAAGGAAGATCAATCAAACTATCTAAAAAGTCGTTATTGGGTGTGGGTATGTAACCAAACTTGTTGAAAAACGTCCAGGAAACATTTGGCAAGTTAAAATCTCCTAGTATCACAAAGAAATCACAATCACGAATGTGAGTAAATATTTCTTTCTTGAAATTGAAATGCTGTAAATAAACTGACATTTCTGAGGAAGGAGGAATGTAAGAACAAGTTACGTAAAGGGCAAATGACGAAAAAGTAACCTTAACGGCAACAGATTCAATTTCGTCCAGTAGTGAAACATCTATTACTTCAGCATTAAGGGAGGATTTTAGGGAAATAAGAACTCCACCACCACGTAGATTAAGATGATCGCGCCTGAAGATGTTTGCTGAAGATGCTTTTGGTGTTTTTACTTGTAACATTTGAGTTGCTTACAGGTAATAGGGGGACTCTTCGAGTTATTACTCGTAGCCACTGCTCCATTAACAGCCACAAATTTAATCACGGGTGATGGGGCGACTACGGGAGGGGCAGGCATAGCCGGGGAAGTATAGTTGCGTGAGGGCCGGCCGGCTACTGGACAAGTAGCGGGAGGAATGGATAAATTGGGTGGTAAAAATTTACAAGGAGAAGGAGAAAATGACAAAAAAGGAAGCCCACTATGCAACGGTGATGTAATGAGTGAACCAGGCGGAAGAGGTAATGAAAGATGTTGATTAGAGCTCAACACCTCAGGGGGATTCTCACTAAGCAAGTCAGCACTAATATGAAAATCAGTGCCAAGCTGCTTAGCGAGTGAGCGCAGACGATGATTTTTTGCCTGTGTCATGTCGGGTTTCTGTTTCATCTAGACACCTGGTAAGCTCTGATGGTACCCAACGTTTTATCTGATAAGCATGATATCAAATGGTTGAATTTTTCAAAGTTTGATAGCGAGCGATCAGAATCTACCAAACTATCAAAAAGACCGATAAACTGTCTATATTCTGAATGTTTACCACTGAACTTAGTTAAATTTGGGTAGGTAAGAATGGTGAGATACTGGAGGTATGTTTTCGGACGCGTGGTACGCTCTAAGAGCAGACATGTGAGACGATTGGCCAAGAATACACGATCTCTGACTGAAGGTGTATGGCTTTAGAAATGTATGAACTTAGAATGTCTAGCCTGCACTGAATCTCGAATTTGCATTCACCATTTTATTAACGACTGAACTCCGTAGTCTCTCGATGTCGCTCTCTACTTTATCTAATTATAAAAATAATTGGATGTAAAGAGCACTGAGACAAGTTTCCTCGCCAACCAGAACGGATTCATTCGGATCCGATTTGTGCGCCATAGAAAAAATTTTTTAAATGTGGATCTATTTGAGTGCACGTAAGGGTACTACCTCAAGAAATAATCAGCTAATTAAGAAATCGAATGAGCGAAGATAATCAGGTGAATAAACTAATTAGACCCCGTACTCTAAAAAAGAGTAGAGGGGTCTATTAAGTTTGTCTGAAGCGAAATGTGCGTAACAGGCAGTAGGAGGGAAGGCCGACCCCATAAAGTATATATATTCTTGATCACCATCAACAGCCGAAACGATTTAGCGATGTCCGTCTGTCCGTCCGTATGAACACCTGGATCTTCTAAACTACAAAAGCTAGAGCTTCCAAATTTGGAATGAAAGTTGGAGTGAAAGGTATGTTAAGTTTATTTCAAATTTTTGCCACGCCCCCTACCGCCCACGCAAATTGTAAAAAACTTTTTTCACATCACCATAACTTGAAAACGATTAAAGCTAGAGAGACCAAGTTCACACATTATGTGTATGGTACCATTATAACTATATATAGTTACATATCCGCAACCCCAAATATGTAAACATTCCCACTAAATTCCAAGACTCACAATTATAAACATTCCCACAAAAATCGTTCTCACGAAAAATGATTATTTACATTAATTTTTCTAAACAAAAATTATCTGCCTTCTTTTCCAAAGCTTCACTTTGGATAAGTGCATAATCAGCGATCTTGCATAAAACTTTCAAGCTTATCAAAAGCTTGTCAAAGCTGCACATAAATGTAATCACCAGAACACTAACATAACTTTAACAGATTATAGTCCAAACAAATGTTAATGAAAGCTTTAATCAAAACTTTCATTTAGCCCAAAATCTTTATGTAAAATTAGTTCTAAACTCACGCTTCAAGTGTTCACTTAAATAAAAAGAAATGAAATAAAATTTAATTTTTTTTTCTAAATATTAAATTGGAAATTTAATTGGCGCAGCCGGTAGGATACTGAGAAAGTCCTTTGTAACAGTAATTCGTCCTTTTCAATCACATAACGAATATCCTTATACAACTAAGTGATACTTCGGGATTGAGCACGCGATTTAGCCGCAAAAAGTGACGCGATTCAGATCATTACGATTTTAGGACAATCAGTATCCGCACAAGAACACGCGAGTGCACTGCAAATAGCCCATTTAAAAAAAAAATAAATTGGACTGCTATTAAAACAAACCAAACCAATAGCCCAATTAAACAAAAATTCGGACTGCTATTGAAACAAACCAAACCAACATAATAGCCCAATTAAACAAAAATTCGGACTGCTATTGAAACAAAGAAAATCAAGAAAAAAAAATTTTTTTTTGTTAATAAACAAATAATTAAATAAATTGAATAATAAAAAACAAAACAAAGTGAACAAAAATCACAATGGCACTACCTAAAGAAGAATTTTCGCAACTACTTCAACAAATCCGACAATCCGACCAAACCATTTGCACCAGTTTTCTCTGCATCAAAAATTCATTACCCTGACCTACCTCAAACATCTAAACATAACACTTACCCAAAAAACGGTCAAGTAAACAATAGTCCATCACAAAAATTGCCTTCTAGGCAAAATCAATTTGACGAAAACAGAAAACTTTACAATGAATTCCGCGAGGATTTGCTTAGAGATAGGCAATTTGATACCCGTAACTACAATCAGTCACCTCAGGAACAAAGAGTGCCGATTAAGCGAACTAAAGTAGGTAGCGCACAGTCACGCATGGAAACTGACGAAAATCACCACCAAGCTGAGAAATATTCAGATGACACCACAGACGACGACACAGACAATGACGAACAATCCGAAACAAAACAAGATCAGCAATTTCAGTCTGAAAATTTTCTAATACCAGCCCAGGAACACACCAATACATAGAAATTATGTTTAACAGTCACAGATACCGATGCCTTATTGACACCGGATCTTCAATAAACATGATGACAAAAAATTTTTTTAATCTCCAAGTCCAAAATAAAGATATTTCAGTTCGAAGTCTAACTGGGTTGTCCAAGTTAAATAAATTTGTTACCCTTCCAGCCAATCGCTTATTCCAACAAGAATCACAATTTTTTCTACACGAATTTTCTCCTTATTATGACATTCTTATTGGTAGAAAAATTTTAATGGACAATAACGCAAATGTTGATTATGTTAGTAACCAAACAACCATTAGCCAACGTACATTCGTTCACAAGAACCTTGAACCATCAGACGCCAATTCATCAAAAAATTTTGAAGCCATTCCCAACGAAAATAACTTTACGTTCGAATTTAATTACGCAATGAAGAATGAAATTTTCAGTAATAACCAATACAGACTTGAACATTTAAACGCAGAAGAAAAAACTGAAATTATCAAACTTCTAAAAGAATTCAAAGACATCCAATACCAAGAGAACGACAATTTAACTTTTACAAGTGTAATACGTCATGAAATCAAAACTTCACATGACAATCCTATTTACAAACGTCCGTATAGTTACCCATTTTCTTATGAAGCAGAAGTTAACAAACAAATTGATGACATGTTACAACAAGGAATAATTCGCCCAAGCGATTCTCCGTATTGCAGTCCATTATGGATTGTTCCAAAAAAGACTGACGCTTCTGGAAAACCAAAATTTAGATTGGTAGTCGATTACCGTAATCTAAATGACATAACTGTAAATGATAAATTCCCGATTCCTAATATGGATGAAATTTTAGGCAAACTCGGAAAATGCCAATACTTTACAACTATCGACTTGGCAAAAGGCTTCCACCAAATTGAAATGGATCCCAAATCCATTCCCAAAACAGCTTTTTCTACAAAACACGGCCACTACGAGTATACTCGTATGCCTTTTGGCTTAAAAAATGCCCCAGCAACATTCCAGCGTTGCATGAATTCTGTTCTCAAGGATCTTATCAACAAACATTGTTTGGTTTACTTAGACGATGTCATCGTTTACTCCACATCTCTCAAAGAACATTTGTATTCACTTAGAAAAGTGTTTGAAAAATTAAAAGAAGCAAATTTAAAACTTCAACTAGATAAATGCGAATTCTTAAAAGGCCAAACAGATTTTTTAGGCCATACAATAAGCCCAGAAGGTATCCGTCCGAACATTGATAAACTTAAAGCAATAGACAAATTTCCGATTCCAAAAACTCCAAAAGAAATCAAGTCATTTTTAGGCTTATGTGGTTATTACCGTAAGTTTATTGCCGATTTTGCGAAAATAGCAAAACCAATGACTCTTTTCTTAAAAAAAGGCGCAAAAGTTAATATTCATAGTGAAGACTATAAAAATTCATTTGAAAAATTAAAGACTTTAATATTGAGCGACCCAGTCCTCCATTGTCCAGACTTTTCCAAACCATTTCAAGTAACTACTGACGCAAGCAATTTTGCAATAGGAGCTGTCCTTTCCCAAGAAAATAGACCAGTTAGTTTTGCTAGTAGAACCCTTAATGAACATGAAATAAATTACAGTACAATAGAAAAAGAATTGTTAGCGATTGTTTGGGCAACCAAATATTTCCGCCCATATTTATATGGAGTACCCTTTGAAATATTAAGCGATCATAAGCCTCTTGTCTGGTTACAAAATATAAAAGAACCAAACATGAAACTCCAAAGATGGAAAATAAAACTAAGCGAATATGATTTTAAAATAAAATATTTAGAAGGTAAACAGAATCATGTCGCAGACGCTCTATCCAGAATAAAGTTAGAAGAAAATATGGTAGGAGAACAAGAAAGTGAACATGAAAGCATTTCAACAGCCGCAACCATTCATAGTGCTCCTGAAGACAATCAAAATTGTATTGCAATAACCGAAAAACCATTAAACTATTTTTCAAGACAAGTTGAATTGATAAAAGACTCTTCTGATCAAACCACTACCGAACAATATTTTAATAAATCTAAAACCTTCATAAAATATAGAGAAATGACTCCAACAATTGCAAAAGATATTCTTATAAAACACTTCTTAAACCAGACTAGCGTCATTTATATGGAAAATATTAAAGACTTCTTAGTATTTCAAAATGCATACCAAGAAATTGTAAACCCACAAAGTAACATTAATATTTTAAAAAGCATAATCAAACTTAAAGATATCCAGACATACTCAGAATTTAAGGAATTAATCCTTAAACAACATATAAAATTGCTACATCCAGGTATAGAAAAAATGGTCCGATTATTCAAAGAAACTTATTATTATCCTGATTTTAATAAATTAATACAAAACATTATAAATGAATGCGAAACATGCAACCTTGCGAAAACAGAACACAGATCAGTAAAATTACCATTTGAACTAACACCAGAAATAAACAATCCAAGAGAAGTTTATGTTATTGATTTTTACGCAATTGATAATGAACAATATCTTTCGTGTATTGACGTTTATTCAAAATTTGCATCCCTTATAAAAACAAATAGTAGAGATTGGTTAGAAGCAAAACGCGCACTTACTAGAATTTTCAACGATATGGGAAAACCATCTAGAATTAAAGCAGACAAAGATTCAGCATTTTTGAGTCATTCCCTAAAATCATGGTTAGATACAGAAGAAATTAAAATAGATATCACAACTAGTAAAACAGGAGTATCAGATGTAGAACGCCTTCACAAAACAATAAATGAAAAAATACGAATTATAAATACTGACAATAATAGGGAAAATAAAGAAACTCGAATAGAAACAATATTATACACCTACAATCACAAAATTAAACATAACTCTACTGGACAAACACCAGCCTTCATACTACTTTACGCAGGAACACCATCCTACGATACACAGATATTAAAGGAAAATAAAATAAATAAACTTAATGAAAATCGTAAAGATTATGTAATTAATACAGACTTTAGGCAAGCCCCGTTGACACGTTCCAAATCTAAAAATCCATTTAGAAAAACAGGTAAAATTGACCAATTGGACACCAAACACTATAATGAAAACAATAGAGGACAAAACGTTGTACACTATAAAAATAAATTCCAAATGAAAAAGAAAATTAACGATAGCAAATATTTACAGACTACAAGTCCTCCGCTACAACCGGATACCTAATATTCATCATGATGACATTACTTACTCTTACAACTGGAGGAATAATAGAAATTAATCCCATAGAAAATAACCAAGGCTTTATCTTGTTCGAATCAGGCTCCATTCAAATACCAATAGAATTTCAAAATCACTGTTTTACAATCAATATCACACAAATTGATGAAACTTACGACAATTTACTAAAAGAAAGTAGACCATTTAATGACGTTCCACAAATAAACTATCTAATTGAAAAACTAGGACGCGAAATGAATGGCATTCGTATTACAAAACGCAACAAACGAGGACTTATTAACTTTGTAGGATCAACATTTAAATACCTTTTTGGCACATTAGACGATGACGATAAACAACAAATAGAACAACAAATTATAAACATAACACAAAAATTCTTTACAAAAAAGTGACCTTAATCAAGTGATTGTAACCCTAAACGAAGGCATAAGTATGATAAATAATTTAGGTAAAGCATTGAACAAAGCCAGAAAAACTGAAATTCTAATGTCTAACTTGGAGCATTTTACCGAGTTCATTGAAGACATCGAAATGGGTTTGCAATTAACTCGATTGGGAATCTTTAATCCAAAATTACTGAAGCATGATACACTTGACAATATTAACCATAAAAATTTAATGGACATTAAAACATCAGCATGGTATAATACAGCTACTAACGAAATATTTCTGATATCACACATCCCTACTAAAACAGTTGACTTACCTACTTTTATAATAACACCATACCCCGACAATACTGGACAAATTATAAATGAAAATATTATGGGAAAATTCTATGCACACAATAATAATGTCTTCAACACACTAAATAAAGAAACAATTAAAGATCAATGCATTTCCAAAACATGAAACACCAATTTGTACTTTCAATAAATTCCGTAAATCTTATTACATTCAATATATTGAACCAAACATTATAATTACGTGGAACCTTACTAGAGAAAAATTGAATCAAAATTGTAATAATCAGGAAATCTTTATTGAAAATAATAAAATTATAAAAATATTCAATTGTACTGCACAACTAAAACAGGTCTCAATAAAAAACAATGTTCAACAATACACAAATTTAATATTCACTGATCACAATGTAACAAAGATCGAACCAATGTCACACATAGAAATTAAGGAAATGATTTTGTTTAGTACTAAGAACAATAAAATATACAACCGCTTATTAATAATCATTTCTATAATAATAGCCATAATTGGCATAATTTATATATGTAAGAAATTTAAAATAACCACACATAATATTGTAATCAAAAATTTTATTACCAAAACCAATAAGAAAAAACAAGAAGATATTGACAAAATTACAGACGCTGATGTTGAAAAAACAATAGAAACAATAACTGAAATCAATACACCAATACCGCAATTATATCCAAATGCAAAAGCTTGCGGACAAGCTTCCATCTAAGAAAGGGGGAGTTACATATCCGCAACCCCAAATATGTAAACATTCCCACTAAATTCCAAGACTCACAATTATAAACATTCCCACAAAAATCGTTCTCACGAAAAATGATTATTTACATTAATTTTTCTAAACAAAAATTATCTGCCTTCTTTTCCAAAGCTTCACTTTGGATAAGTGCATAATCAGCGATCTTGCATAAAACTTTCAAGCTTATCAAAAGCTTGTCAAAGCTGCACATAAATGTAATCACCAGAACACTAACATAACTTTAACAGATTATAGTCCAAACAAATGTTAATGAAAGCTTTAATCAAAACTTTCATTTAGCCCAAAAATCTTTATGTAAAATTAGTTCTAAACTCACGCTTCAAGTGTTCACTTAAATAAAAAGAAATGAAATAAAATTTAATTTTTTTTTTTCTAAATATTAAATTGGAAATTTAATTATATAATGGCCAATGACCAAATGACCAAACTAGGTGAGGATAGTTATAATGGTACCATATACATAATGTTGTAGTTTGGTTGCAATCGCTCAATTATAACTTTATGTCTCCATACAAATCACAAATTTGCGACCGATTTTTCCTACTGGAGCTGTAGGCTATAGTTGTCCGATCCGGATCAAACTTAGTGACGATAGTTATAATGGTACCATACACATAATGTATGAATTTGGTATTTCTAGCTAAAATTGTTTTCAAGTTTTGGTTATGTGAAAAAAGTATTTATTCCCCGTACTCTAACAAGAAAGAAAAGTACAGTCGAGCACGCCCGACCGTAGAATACTCTCTGCATTTTATTCCCGATCATCTTAATAAAATCGATATCCGGGTATATCAATTGATACTTGCAACAAAACACGTTGAAACAAAAACATCTGTATACACACACATAGCCATTTGACATTATATGTATGCACGCACATATGTATGTGTGTATATGTAATACATACACAATTGGTTGGCACGGCCAGCATTCGCGGGAAGCGCTGCCGCTAGAAAGCAGCGAAAACGTTCGCTCACATGTTTGTATGTTTCTATCTCACTTGCACACAAGCATTGGCATTGCGTTCAATTATCAACTTTCTTACATGTCTAGCTCTTTTGTTTATTGTCCGATTTAAATGCAACTTTCAGGATAGTTTAATATATTGTGTCTTCAAACGAATGTGAAATAACAATACTGTACGATAAGAACATATGCCTTAAAATCGGCATTGAAGTTTGCAAATTATTTTATTTCTTGTGGGAAAAGGGGGCGTGGCAGTCCAAAATTTTTGATGACAATACAATTATGCCGTCTCTAGGAACCTGCGTACCAAAATGGGTGTTCCTAAGTGCCATAGTTACTGAGATATTCGGCTAAAACATCAATTTTTTATGAGATGTTTCTAGTTTTTGGCACATTGTGGGCGAACGGGGCGTGGCATCGAAAAAAAACAAGATTCTTGTATTGACTGACTTAATATCGAGTCGATAGAGACCAAATGCAAACTTGTAGCTCTTACCATCTCTGAAATCTGTTTGTTCATACGGACAGACGGACAGACGGACATAGTTATATCGACTCGGCTTGTGATGCTGATCACGAATATATATACTTTCAATACAAGAATCTTTTTTTTTTCGATGCCACGCCCCGTTCGCCCACAATGAGCAAAAAACTAGACACACCTCGTAAAAAACTGATGTTTTAGCCGAATATCTAAGTAACTATGGCACTTAGGAACACCCATTTTGGTACGCAGGTTCCTAGAGACGGCATAATTGTATTGTCATCAAAAATTTTGGACTGCCACGCCCCCTTTTCCCACAAGAAATAAAATAATTTGCAAACTTCAATGCCGATTTTAAGGCATATGTTCTTATCGTACAGTATTGTTATTTCACATTCGTTTGAAGACACAATATATTAAACTATCCTGAAAGTTGCATCTAAATTGGACAATAAACAAAAGAGCTAGACATGTAAGAAAGTTGATAATTGAACGCAATGCCAATGCATGTGTGCAAGCGAGATAGAAACATACAAATATGTGAGCGAACTTTTTCGCTGCTTGCTAGCGGCAGCGCTTCCCGCGAATGCTGGCCGTGCCAACCAATTGTGTATGTATTACATATACACACATACATATGTGCGTGCATACTTAAATGTCAAATGTATATGTGTGTGTATACAGATGTTTTTGTTTCAACGTGTTTTGTTGCAAGTATCAATTGATATACCCGGATATCGATTTTATTAAGATGATCGGGAATAAAATGCAGAGAGTATTCTACGGTCGGGCGTACTCGACTGTACTTTTCTTTCTTGTTATATGGACGATCTTATGACAGGCGCAATTAGATAATGTGGTATTTAATTTATGGAAATGGATCTCAAACAAGCCAGACGTAGTAGAGAACGTAGGATGTACAGAAGACAAAACAAGTAAGAAAGGCTACAGTCGAGCGAGTCGACTGTAAAAGACCCCGTACTCACAGAAGTGAGCATTTTCCATACGAAAAAGAAGAAATCGGAGTGATTCGCATTTTTTATACATACATTTTTATATACAAATGTATGTAAATATATACACAATTAAATGCACTATTTCCTTACTTGGCTTTTTTTTAAAAATAGGCCGTGTTTTACAATTTGAAATAAAATTTAAATTTAATTTTAAATTTAAATTGAAATAAAAAAAAAAAAAAAACAAAATAATTCACTGACGGGGTTCGAACCTCGGACTCCACGCACACGCGTCTGAGCCCTAACAGCTGCACCACGCGCCTCTCTTGAAAGTGCTTGACTATCTGCATTTACATGTAATATTTTTTTGTTATATAACAAAGATTAATAAAATGTCCCTGACGGCGCTCGAACCCATGATCCCGGGTTCGCATACAACAAGTGCGAAGAATTAGATCAGGCATCTTTACTACTTAGACCACACTTCGCATTGAACTTTATGTAAATAATTAAAATTTAAAAAGTAAACAAATAGCATTTGTCACTGACTGGATTCGAACCCGTGACCCCGGGCTAACCAATACCTACTACCTAGACCACGCTCCTTATTGAAGTTGCAGTAGCTAAACGTAGAGTTAAATCTTATATTGCAAGCAAGTGTAAACAAACAATAAATTCAAAAAATTCAGCATTTTTGATTAATTTATTTTATATGTTGTGGTTGTCCGATTTGGACCAAATTTGGTGAGGATACTTTTAATAATTATTCACGCATTCTGTGTAAGTTTGGTTGCGATCGCTCAACTAACATTACGTGTCTTCATACAAATTATTTAATTTTGACCGATTTGTCCTATGGGATCCGGATCCGGATCAAACTTGGTGAGGACATTAACAATGGCATTATACACATAATGTGTTGGTTTGGTTGCAATCGCAACTAAAACTTCATGTCTCCACACAAATCACCAATTTTCGAGCGATTTGTCCTATAGGAGCTATAGGCTACAGTTGTCCGATCCGGACCAAACTTGGTGAGGACATTAACAATGGCATAATACACATAATGTGTTAGTTTGATTGCAATCGCTCAACTAAAACTTCATGTCTCCATACAAATCACCACTTTTCGAGCTATTTGTCCTATGGGAGCTATATGCTACAGTAGTCCGATCCGGACCAAACTTGGTGAGGATAGTTATAATGGTACCATGCACACAATGTGTTAGTTTGGTTGCAATCGCTCAACCAAAACTTCATGTCTCCATACAAATCATCAATTTTCGGCCGATTTGTCCTATGGGAGCTATAGGCTATAGTTGTCCGATCCGGACCAAACTTGGTGAGGATAGTTATAATGGTAACATACACACAATGTGTTAGTTTGGTTGCAATCGCTCAACTAAAAGTTCATGTCTCCATACAAATCACCAATTTTCGGCCGATTTGTCCTATGGAAGCTATAGGCTATAGTTGTCCGATCCGGACCAAAGCTGGTGAGGATAGTTATAATGGTACCATACCATGAATTTGGCCTCTCTAGCTTTAATCGTTTACAAGTTATGGTGATGTGAAAAAAGTTTTTTACAATTTGCGTGGTAGGGGGCGTGGCAAAAATTTGAAATAAACTTAACCTGCCTGACATATAGGCGGACATTCATTTCAAATTTGGAAGCTCTAGCTCTTGTAGTTTAGAAGATCCAGGTGTTCATACGGACGGACAGACAGACAGACAGACAGACAGACAGACAGACAGACAGACGGACAGACGGACATCGCTATATCGTTTCGGCTGTTGATGCTGATCAAGAATATATATACTTTATGGGGTCGGAAAAGCCTCCTTCTGCCTGTTACGCACATTTCGCTTCAGACAAACTTAATAGACCCCTATACTCTTTTTTAGAGTACGGGGTCTAAAAAAAACAAGAAAGAAAAGTACTGTCGAGCACGCCCGACCGTAGAATACTCTCTGCAATTTATTCCTGATCATTTAATAAAATCGGTATCCAAGTATATTAATTGATACTTGCAACAAAACATGTTGAAACAAAAACATCTCTTTGTATGCATACACACACATAAACATTTGACATTATAAGTATACACGCACATATGTATGTGTGTATATGCTATACATACACAATTGCTCGGCACAGCCAGCATTCGCGGGCAGCGCAGCCGCTAGAAAGCAGCGAAAACGTTTGCTCACATTTTCGTATGCTTCTGTTTCGCTTGCACACATGCATTGACTTTGCGTTCAATTATTAACTTTTTTACATGTCTAGCTCTTTTGTTTATAGTCCGATTTATATGCAACTTTCAGGATAGTTTGATATATTTTGTCTTCAAATGAACTTGAAATAACAGTACTGTATGATAAGATCAAATGCCTTAAAATCGGCATTGAAGTTTGCAAATTATTTAATTTCTTGTGGGAAAAGGGGGCGTGGCAGTCCAAAATTTTTAATGACAACGCATTTATGCCGTCTCTAGAAACTTCCCTACCAAAATTGGTACTCCTATGTGCCATAATTACTGAGATATTCGCCTAAAACATCAATTTTTTACGAGGTGTGTCTAGTTATTTGCTCATTGTGGGCGAACGGGGCGTGGCATCGAAAAAAAAAAAGATTCTTATATTGACTGACTTAATATCGAGTCGATAATGACCAAATTCAAACTCGTAGCTCTTACCATCTCTGAAATCTGTTTGTTCATACGGACAGATGGACAGACAGACGGACAGACGGACAGACGGACAGACAGACGGACAGACAGACAGACAGACGGACAGACGAACATGGCTATATCGACTCGGCTTGTGATGCTGATCAAGAATATATATGCTTTATGGGGTCTGCCACGCCTCCTTCTGCCTGTTACATACTTTTCACAAACCCAATATACTCTCTCTTGCAGAGAGTATAAAAATCGGTCGTTCGGTGATGATAATCACAAGCAAAAGTAAAGTGAATCCTAAAAAGAATAGAAAAACGATTCCTAAGTTAGAATTATGTGCAGCTCATCTCTTAGCAAAATTAATGGAAAGAGTCAAGGAAGCCTTAGGAATATTTACAAAATCTTATGCTTGGAGCGATTCAACTATTACTATTGCTTGAAGAACAGATGATATCTAAAAATTGAAAGCTGTCGAGCAGTGAGCTGGTTGCTAAAATCTGCCTTTGTGAAATGTCACAAAATTTGCGTATCTGGTATGCTAGAAAGAGAAAGCGAAACGAGAACACAAGCGACATAGCCGTGCTCATCGTTTCGCTGGCTGAGGCAGACTAAATTGTTTTCGCCTTTTGCTGAGCGGCGATCGACTCGCCGGGGAGCTAGAGCGTTCGGCTTTTGACCGAAGCTCTCTGGGGGTCTAGAAGCAGCCTAGCGATTGCTTTCAAAAAATTTTGCGTTTGACGCATCTATGTGTTGTATGGTTAGTGCTATTATATCATCCATGTATACCTAACAGTCTTTATAAATTAGACCATCTAATAGATTGTTCACTAAACTCAAAAAAAGTTTTGGTTAGTTTGGATTTTTCTTCATCGTTCAGATGTACTAGTCTGAATTGATTTGTTTCAGTTAATTCATTGTTTATTGCGTAATTTACTGCTATGTCATTGGTTTGGGGCGGATCAAGGCATTGAAATGCGGTCTTGTCCTTGACAGAATCCTCACGATCATATCTCATTTGGAATGGATGCTTGTTTAGAATTACTGTTTTTTAATTTAAGTCAATTTTTGCTTCACAGGATTCTTGATATTCTCTATCTAGTAGAATATCATAATTGTCGGAAAAGTTGTGTAAATAAATTATTTAATTAGTAGGACAAAGCTTTCTAGGGACAAAAGATACGCCATTTTTTAATTGAACAATGCCATTTATTGTTCGCACATTTAATTGGCAAGGCTTGATAGGAAACTTTAGAAATGATGACAATTTTCAAATGTTTCCATCTTATAGTGACCACTGGTATTTTCTCGCTGTCTTTTGGTTGTTTTAAATACTTTATATAATGTCTGATTATTTTTAGCATTTTCTTTCGGTTTATTACTTGGAATTGCATTATTCGTATAATTGGGACTTCGTTAATAGTTTTGATTATTTCCTTTGCCACGATTGTCATTATTAGTTTTGTTTGGTTTTGAATTTTAGGTATTTTGTTAGAAACGTTCGTTAAAATAAAAATAAATAAAGTCCTTCGCGTTGAGCTACTTGTTTAAGTTTTCAAACAGATGTAATGTCATGTCTAGCTAAGGTCATGGATATGCTGTCGGGTTGTTTCCTCGTGATTACATCTTTACTTGTAATATTCATTGCGTTTTTGTACAATATTGTGTTTTCTGGCTGATTTTCTAACATAATTTTATTTGAAATTACAAAAGACTTATATTCTAGTTCTTCTACGAACTTACGTATACTATGGTTGTAATTAGTGTTGTACAAACGTTCTAGAAGTTCCTCGTATGGTGTTTATTTGTATACAGTATATAGTTATATATCGACAACCTACTACACATACACAAAACACATTATACTTATATTACAAACACTTATGCTGTAAACATAAAACCTCGAGCTATAAATATAGACTCCCGAAAAATCCTAATGTAAACATTCCCATAAATTAACTTAAACATAACAAGAAAGAAAGGTTATCTTCGGCTCGCCGAAGATTAAATACCCTTGCAGTCATGCATGTTGCGTTCATTGGATTCAGTTACCAGTGGTTCCCATGGATGCTGTATGATATAAATGTCTGATTTAGATGAGATTTGGTCAGTATATAGGGAATAATAGCAAAGGAGTAGTGCGTGAATTTAGCTGAAATCGCTTAATAGACTTTAAAAATTTTCATACTAAGCCTTTGAACCGATTGTTCCCTATGGCAGCTATATGATATAGTGGTTCGATCCGAATGAAATTTGGTCAACAGCTGGGGAATGATAGCAAATGTTTATGGCGTGAGTTTGGTTGAAATCGCTCAATCAACACTGAAAATTTTCATACTAAGCATTTTCATCATTATCAACTGATTATTCCTATGGAAGCTATATGATATAGTAGTCCGAATTGGATGAAATTTGGTCAGCATATAGGGAATGATAGCTTATGCGTACTGCGTGAATTTGGTTGAAATCGATCAATAGACATTAAAAATTTTCATACTAAGCCTTTGAACCGATTGTTCCTATGGCAGCTATAAGATATAGTGGTTCGATCCGAATGAAATTTGGTCAACAGCTGGGGATTGATAGCAAATGTTTATGGCGCGAGTTTGGTTGAAATCGCTCAATCGACACTGAAAATTTTCATACTAGGCATTTTCATCATTTTCAACCGATTGTTCCTATGGCAGCTATATGATATAGTGGTCCGATTCGGATGAAATTTGGTTTGCACATGGGATTTGGTACTAAATGCATATAGACTTAACTTGGTTGAAATAGCTCAAAAAAAATTTTTTTTCAACCGATTGTTCCTATGGGAGCTATATGATATAGTCATCCGATCCGGCCGATTTTTACAAATGATCTGCCTGCGGAAAAAAATACTTGTGTACCAAGTTTCATCAAGATAGCTTTAAAACTGAGAGACAAGTTCGCATAGAAACAGACGGACAGACGGACAGACAGACCGACATGGCTATATCGACTCGCCTGTTGATGCTGATCAAGAATATATATACTTTATGGGGGCGGGGATGCCTCCTTCAATGCGTTACAAACTTCGTGACAAAATTAATATACCCTCTGCAAGGGTATAAAAATTGTAAGACGATAGCAGAATCGCCAGAACGTGAGAAATGCCTATTCAGCATCCTAGCAAGCCTAGAGTCTAAAGTCTAATTTGAATGTCACACGAAAACCCACCACTACACATATACAAACAATCAGCGTAAAAATATCCCCATACAGCCTTCTGTCAAATCAGTTCTAATCTTACCGCCGAAGCCTGTACTCTGACATTGTGTATCTTCGATTATAATAGTGCATGTATAAGTAACTCCGACTGTAACTCTAAGTATAAGAATAAAGTAAAGGGTAAACAAAAATAAAAACTTATATTTTTTTTGAGTATCTCGGTCGTGAAACATATAATTGGCGCAGCCGGTAGGATCAGTGCAAAAGTGAATCCTTGAACAAAAAAAATAGGACTATTTTAAAACCGCAATACTGATCCGCCAAAGAATTTACGTGACGCATAAACCAAAAAACAAGAAACAAGAAAAAACAAGAAACAAAAAATATAGATACTCTGGACTATAAGAAATCCTGTGCATATTACTTGTTTCTGGGCCTTACACATCATTCAATTGATCCCTGTAAGCAATAAGTATTTCAATACACCAAGATAAACCACAATACAACAACCATGACGCTAGAACTATCGGAAAATCATCTGAAGCAAGCATTGTCAGCCTTACGACAATTGCCTACATTCGATGGAGCCCCAGAAAATTTAAGTGCCTTCATCCGAAGAGTCGATTACATCCTTACGTTATATCCAACCCAGGATGTGAGACAACAAAGAATCCTGTTTGGAGCCATCGAAATGCAACTATCAGGAGCGCCAACCATTTACTTCCACACGCCAACACCTGGTCCGAGCTACGAGGATCACTGATCAGCGAACTCAACATCCAGACACCGTGCGAGGAATTGTTACGACGCTTGTACAACACCAACTACAACGGAAACCTCCGTAAGTTCATCGAAGAACTAGAACAGAAATCTTTTACAATAATAAATAAGTTAAGCTTAAAAGGAAATGCAGTTAATAATGCTTTATATAAACAAGGTCTTGAAACTACAATAAAAAATGTAATAACGAAGAACTATATGTAACACTTGCTAAATTCGACATTTCAAGTCTATCAAAACTAAAACAAGTAGCTCAAAGAGAGGGATTTTACGAAAATTATTCAAATGAAAAGAAACCAAGCCAATCAAATCAGAAAAGTGGGAAGTACTATTCCCAAGGTTATATTCCAACAGTTCTTAATAACAAACAACTAAAATCTCAAAATAATCAAACTAATAATCCACCAACATTTCAAGAACTTCAATAAAAATTAAATCAAGGTAGAAACCAAAATCAAATGAATTATCAGACAAATAAAAATTACAATGCCCCAAATCCACCAGTGAAAAGGCAAAGAGAAAATAACAGTGGAATTTCCAAAATGGATGTATCCGAAAATTTTCTTCAACAAGCCTCGGATTCAACAGATCAGACAAACGAAGAAACCCTTTTGTTCGAATCAAAATGAGTGATCAATCTTTAAGATGTATCATTGACACAGGTTCCTCAATAAATATTATGACCCAAAACTTTCTAAAATATCAAACTTATCCATGCAACTTAAAAGTCCAAACAATTAACGGAATAACCGATCTAAAAAATTTTGTATCATTAGCACCAAGCAAAATATGTCCAGGACACCAACAATTTTACATCCACAATTTTTCAACTAACTATGACATGTTAATAGGTAGGAATTTCCTAGAAGCCTGCAAAGCGCAAATAGATTACAATGAAAATTCAGTAACACCAGGTGAACACACCTTCAAATTTAGATATAATGACGAAACAATTTTCGATGACGGTGAATATGAAAGTTTAGATACACCCTCATCTAGAGATTTACATATTGCATATGCAATTGATAACGAACTATCAGAAAACAACGAATACAAACTCGATCATCTAAACGACGACGAGAAAGAAAAACTAAAGAAAGTTCTCTATGAATTTAGTGACATACAGTATCGCGAAGGTTAAAATTTGACCTTTATAAGTACTATTGAACACTTAATTCAAACTAAACATGAGGACCCAATACATAAACACCCTTACAAATACCCCCAAACATTTGACGAAAAAGTCAATAAACAGATTAGTGAAATGATACAGCAAGGGATCATCCGCAAGTCGAAATGTTCACCAATCTGGATCGTACCGAAAAAAACGGACGCATCCAAAAAACAAAAGTATCGGTTAGTCATTGACTATAGAGATTTAAATGATATCACTATCGATGACAAATTTCCGATTCCCATTATGGATGAAATACTTGACAAATTAGGTAAATGTCAATATTTTACAACCATAGATCTTGCAAAAGGTTTTCACCAAATTCAAATGGATCCAGACTCAATTGCAAAAACAGCATTCTCCACAAAACATGGCCATTACGAATATACTCGTATGCCATTTGGCCTTAAAAACGCCCCAGCAACATTTCAAAGATGTATGAACAATCTTCTAGAAGATCTTTTCTATAAAGATTGTTTAGTTTACCTAGATGATATAATAGTGTACTCCACCTCGTTGGACGAACACTTAAAATCGATCTCAAGGGTATTCCAAAAATTGAGAGAAGCTAACCTTAAACTGCAATTAGATAAATGCGAATTCTTGAAAAAGGAAACCGAATTCTTAGGTCACATTATAACCACTAAAAGGCATTAAGCCAAATCCAAATAAAATTCAAGCAATTGTCAAATTTCCTATTCCCAGAAAACTATAGAAAAAGAAATAAAATCATTTCTAGGTTTATGTGGATTCTATAGAAAATTTGTACCAAATTTCGCCCAAGTCGTCAAACCAATGACCCTTAATTTGAAAAAAGGCGCTACAATAAATATTAAAGACAAAAAGTTATATAAACGCATTTGAGAACTGAAAATTCTCATTACTTCCGATCCCATACTTTATTACCCCAATTTCGATAAACCATTCTCCTTAACTACAGATGCAAGCAATATAGCCATCGGAGCAGTTCTGTCACAAGACCATAAACCCATTTGTTATGCGAGCCGAACATTAAATGAGCATGAAATCAATTACTCTACTATTGAGAAAGAATTACTTGCCATTGTTTGGGCAACTAAATATTTCAGATCATATTTATTCGGTCGAAAATTCGAAATCTTAAGTGATCATAAACTTTAGTTGGATTAGTAGTATAAAGGAACCAAATATGAAACTTCAGCGTTGGAAAATAAAGTTAAACGAATATGATTATAAAATAAAATATCATCCTGGTAAAGAGAACAATGTAGCTGATGCCCTATCTAGAATAAAGCTAGAAGAAAACTATTTAGGAGAACAAACAGTACAGTAGCAACAATCCATAGTGCACAAGAAGATAATCTCAATTATATACCAATTACAGAAAGACCTTTAAACTATTATAACAGACAAATTGAATTCATAAAAGATAATGAAAATAAAGTAGATACTACTAACTATTTCCACAAAACTAAAATTAAAATATTTTATAAAGAAATGACCATAACCTTTGCTAAAGACATGATTAAAGAATATCTTTGCAGCAAGAAATCAGTTCTCTATTTCCATAATGAACAAGATTTTCCCATATTTCAAAAAGCTATGTTGAAATCATACATGCAAACAATTTAACCAAAACTATGCTATCCAAAAATAAATTGGAAGACATATTAACCTACTCACAGTTCAAAGAAATAATTCTAAAGAAACATAAAGAACTATTGCATTTAGGAATAGAAAAAACTACTAACGGGTTTAGAGCGAATTTCTATTATCCTGATTATCAAAAATTAATCCAAAACATTATAAATGAATGTCAAATATGTAACGTAGCAAAAATAGAAAACAGAAATACAAAATCAACTTTTGAATTAACTCCCGAAACCTTCAACGATAGAGAAAAATATATCATGGATTTCTACATGATAAATAATTTACAATTCCTATCTTGCATTGACATTTATTCGAAATTCGCTTCATTAATAGAAGTCAAATCCAGAGATTGGTTAAAAGCAAAGAGAGCTATAATGAGAGTATTTAATGAAATGGGAAAACCCATAGAAATTAAAGCAGATAAAGATTCAGCATTTATATGCGCTGCTTTACAAAATTGTTTAAAAGAAGAAAATGTTAAAATAAACATTACCTCCAGTAAAAACGGTATTTCGGATATCGAAAGATTCCACCGAACCGTTAATGAAAAACTTCGAATCATTAAAAATGAAAACAACGTAGAAGATAAACTAACTAAATTCGAAACAATTTTATACAGATATAATCATAAAATTAAACATAAAACTACTAATCGAGCTCCTGCAGATGTCTTCATTTATGCTGAGACACCAGAATACAATACACAAGAAAATAAATCAAAACAAATTGAACAATTAAACCAAAACCGACATGATTTTGAAATAGATACTAGATATAGTCAAGCTCCTCTAGTAAAATCAACCCGATCATTTAATAAAATTGGTATCCAAGTATATCAATTGATACTTGCAACAAAACACGTTGAAACAAAAACATCTGTATACACACACATACACATTTGACATTTTAAGTATGGAATAATCGCAAAGTATTATGTGTATAGCTGTAATACATACACAATTGGTTGGCACAGCCAATTTTCGCGGGCAGCGCTGTTAAAAAGAGCGAAAACGTTCGCTCACATGTGGTTTGTATCCTTATGAAATCTCGCTTGCACACATGCAGTGGAATGTTACGTGTATAGCACTTTTGTTTATAGTCCGAGTTTATATGCAATTTTCAGTATAGACTTTGATAAAATTTGTCTACAAACGAATGTGAAATAATCAGTACTTTCAACCGATAAGAACATATGCCTTAAATTCGGCATCGAAGTTTGAAAGTAATTTTGTTTCTGGTGGGAAAAGGGGGCGTGGCAGTCCAAAATTTTTAATAACGCTGCATTTATGCAGTCTCAATCATACCAAATTTGGTGTTCCTAAGTGCCACAGTTACTGAGATATTCGCCCAAACCACATTTTTTTATGAGATATGTTCCTAGTTTTTTGCTCATTGTGGGCGAATGGGGCGTGGCATTTAAAAAAGATTGCTTGCATTGATGACTTAATATCCAGTCGATTGTGACTAAATTCAAACTAGATAGCTGTTACAATCTGCGAAATCTAGTTTGTTCATAGAAACAGACGGACAGACGGACAGCGACAGACGGACATGGCTATATCGACTCGCCTGTTGATGCTGATCAAGAATATATATACTTTATGGGGTCGGAGATGCCTCCTTCAATGCGTTACAAACTTCGTGACAAAATTAATATACCCTCTGCAAGGGTATAACAAATTGAACAATTAAATCAAAACCGACACGATTTTGAAATAGATACTTGATATAGACAAGCTCCTCTAGTAAAATCAAAAACCACTAATCCTTTTAAGAAATCAGGACAAATTAATCAAATAGACGAAAAACATTTCGAAGAAATTAATAGAGGAGGAAAAGTTAGTCATTATAAGTCAAAGTTTAAAAAGCAGAAGAAAATTAATAAAAGTAAATATAATAACTAATTTCAGGTCAAATAAGCAAAATACTATTTATGGGTATCCTACTAACAATCGTCAATCCAACTTTAAATCAAAGTATCGAGATAAACCCAATAAATGCAGCAAATGGCTGCTTAATTTTCAAAACAGGCACAATGGACTTACCAAATGATTTTGAGTCCACTATTTAACCGTAAACTTAACACAAATAGAATTAACCTATTACAAACTAATGAACGAAGCTAGAGAATTCCAAAATACAATCCATATACAATACTTAATCGAAAAACCCGAAAGAGAAATTAATGGCATACAAATTGTAAAACGAATCAAAAGAGGATTAATTAACGCCGTAGGCTCAGTTTATAAATACTTATTTGGAACATTAGATAACGATGATAAAATAGAACTAGAAGAGAAAATTAATAATTTAGCAGAAAATAGCGTTCAGTCTAATGAATTAAATTACATAATAGACGCAGTAAATCAAGGATTGCAAGCAATCAATTCAATTGTATCAGAAAAAGAAAAGGCCATAAAATTAGAATTGCTAATATTCAATTTTGAACATTTTACAGAATACATCGAAGATATTGAGTTAGGTATGCAACTCACCAGGTTAGGAATATTCAATCCCAAATTACGTAAACATAACTTTCTAAAACATGTAACTTCTGAGAAATTACTAAACACTAAAACTTCTACTTGGCTTAAATCTGACACAAACGAAATACTAATTATTTCCAATATTCCACGCAAAATAATAAAAACCCCAATCTTTGAGATACTTCCATTTCCGAACCAAGATAACAAATTATTTTGAAAACGATGTATTGTTCAATAAGATTACTAAAAGAGTCGAAACAAATAATTGTTTTATAATTGGCGTGGCCGACCTCATAAAAAGTATATATTTTTTTTTTCCCCCTCACAAGCCGAGTCGATATAGCCATGCCTGTCTGGCCCTCTGTCTCTGCCCCTCTGTTTTCCCCTTTTTCTTCGGTCCGTCTTTCTGCCCCCCTTCCTGCCCGCCTTCCCGCCCCCCTCTCTTCCGCCCTTTCTGTCCGTATGAACAAACAGATTTCAGAGATGATAAGAGCTACAAGTTTGAATTTGGTCTCTATCGACTCGATATTAAGTCAGTCAATACAAGAATCTTTTTTTCAATCCCCCCCCCCCTTCCCCCTTATTTGTAAAAAAACTAAAAACCCCTCGTAAAAAATTGATGTTTTGGGCGACGTCTGTCTGTCCGTCTGTCTGTCTGTCCGTCTGTCTGTCCGTATGAACAAACAGATTTCAGCGATGGTAAGAGCTACAAATTTGAATTTAGTCAGTATCGACTCGATATTAAGTCAGTCAATACAAGAATCTTTATTTTGATGCCACGCCCCATTCGCCCACAATGAGCAAAAAACTGGAAACACCTCGTAAAAAATTGATGTTTTAGGCGAATATCTCAGTAACTGTGGCACTTAGGAACTCCAATTTTGGTATAAAGGTTTCCAGAGGCAGCATAAATTCATGGTCATTACATAACTTTGACTGCCACGCCGCCTTTTCCCAAAAGAAATAAAAAAATTTTTAAACTTGAATGTCATTTTTTAGGCATATGTTCTTATCGTACAGCATTGTTATTTGAAATTCGGTTGGAGTCAAATTATATTAAGCTATTCTGAAAGTTGCAGATAAATCGGACTATAAAGAGCTAGACGCGTAACAAAATTTAAAATTGAACGCAAAGCCAATGCAAGTGTGCAAGAGAGACAGAAACATACAAGCATATGAACGAACTTTTACGCTGCGTGTGCGGCGGCTGCGCTGCCCGCGAATGCTGGCTGTGCCGACCAACTGTATATGTATTACATGTATATACATTTGTATGTATGCGAATACATATTATGTCAAACGTATATGTTTGTGCATACATACAAACACATGTATTTGATTCGACGTGTTTTATTGCAAGTACTATCAACTGACGTACCCAGATACCGATTTTTTTAAAACTATCGGGATAAAATGCAGAGACTATTCTACGGTCGGGCGTGCTCGACTGTACTTCTCTTTCTTGTTAAATTATGAGAAGATATCGTCGTGATTCGGGTTATTGGTTGATCTGGAATTATCTTATTTACTTTCATTAGTTACTTTCTACTTATTAAATTTTGACTTACAGTATGTTATCTGTCTACCTCTGTTTACTTCTTCTTAATATTTATCATCTATTTGTGTTTTATTTCCTGTTTGCTTAAATGGGTTTGTGGATTAAGATCTAACTAATGGTGATTCCCTCTCCCTAGTATCTACAGTGTATCACATTAATATTCGTTTTTTTTTTTATTCAACTTTCATCATTAAATAAACTTACAAATCTAGGCATAATCCAACAATGTCAAATTATTTAATAAAGCCCAGAATGTCACCTTTCCATTGATGTGCATATAAGGTTATTAAGTATAACACATAAATATATATATTTAATTAAAAGTGACAACCTCTGAATTTAGCCTTACTTTAATATTCGGTAGTCAGATTAAAAGAACCATGTGGCAACTCCGAGAAGCCTTAAATAGTGCAAAAAACTGTTCTCCCGGTAAAAGAGACATATGGCATCCATTATTCACTGAGAAGCCTACCCCAATATTGCATTGTTTAGGTACAGTTTGAAATGGATTGGGAAAAAAAAAATTCCCCGTTGGAGCAGCGAAAAATCATCCTCAGTTGCATTTGGAGGGCAGGACATACTCTGACATTGCTCAAATTCTTGAGATGAAACTGAACACTTTTGGTGATATTGTTCGGTGATTCCGAAATGAAGGCAGGATCGCGTTTTTTAAACAAAATGGACAACCTAGAAAACTGACCGAACGGGAAGAGTCCATAATTGTGAGGAAGTTGAAGGCAAATCCTCGACGAAGTGTTCCGGAATTGATGACTGAACTCTTTGCCGAGAATGGAAAGTTTGTTTCAGCGCAGATAATAAGGCGCACAATCATTAGAGAAGGGGACAACGGCTGAATTGCACTAAGGAAATTAGTGCTCTGCGAATGAAATCACAAGCTCACGAAAAAATTTGCCCAGGAGTACTCCAATAAGGATCAAACCTAGTGGAATGACGTCACAACTCGGACGAAAGCAAATTGAATATGATTTGGAGCGGTACGGAACGATTGTGAGGTGAAAACACAATACGGACCTCAGAAAACATATTTTTAAGGCCAACAGTAAAGCATGGTGGAAGTCACGTCATGGTCTGGGGATGTAGTTCCAGCAACGGAACAGAGAATATGATACCAATTGATGGGATAATGATACAAGATTCCTATCTACATGTTATAAAAAAAAAATAAGACAGTGGGTGAATAAAATGGACGTTCTTCAAACGTTTAAGCTTTACCAAGACAATGTTCCAATACATAAAGCCCAGAAAATAAGATTTTGGGTACTATACGACCACCTAAATGTAATGGAAACTTTGCACCAATCACCTGATCTCAATCCAATAAAGAATTTGTGGAGTGAGTTGAACCGGCATTTTCACAAAACGCCAAAATTGTCCTCAGTAGATATCAAGGCTGGGCTCCAGGAGGAACGCGCCAAAATAGGTGATGAACAAACTAAAAAAGTTATAAACAATATCCCAAAACGCGTATGGGACACAATAAAAAACAATGGGTACTAAAACAAATATTATAATAATGTTTTTCTTTAGCTAAACACTCGTTCCTTAAAAATATATAAGTAAAACCGAATATTAAAGTAATGCTAAATTCAGAGGTTGTCACTTTTAATTAAATATATATATTTATGTGTTATACTTAATAACCTTATATGGCCATCAATGGAAAGGTGACACTCTGGGCTTTATTAAATAATTTGAAACTTTTCGATTATGCCTAGATTTGTAAGTTTATTCAATGATGAAAGTTGAATGAAAAAAAAACCGAATATTTATGTGATACACTGTACTTCGAATTTGACTCTATTTTCATTGAGTCTTTCTATTTTATTATACCCGTTACTCGTAGAGTAAAAGGGTATATTGTATTCGTTGGAATGTATGTAACAGGGAGAAAGAGACATGGCAGACCCCATAAAGTATATATATTCTTGATCAGCATGAGTAGCCGAGTCGATATAGCCATGTCCGCCTGTCCGTCTGTTCGTCTGTGATAACAAAAGGATCTCAGAGACTATAAGAGCTAGAAAGGCCCGAGTGGTCGCAAACGAAAGATAAAATGCCCAAGCAGTACAAGTTTGCTTTTGTTTTTTGACACGCCCACTTTAGGGCGTTCTATGTGCATACAAAGGTAAAAACAGGTAAAAATAGAATGTTTGAGTATAGAAAACTTTTTTGTTAGCAATGCTATATGAACCATATTGACACATGAAGTACACGTCTAGGGATTACGTATACTGACCAAGTTTGATCCAAATCGGACAACTATATCGTATAGCTCCCATAGGGACAATCGGTAAAAAATACGCTCCAAATATGAATTTATATGAATAACTTTTGCGTTGGCCAATCAATCGAAGTGAAACTTACACAGAATATATCTCTCAATAATATAAACATATTGACTAAGTTTCATCCAAATCGGACGACTATATCGTATAGCTCCCATAGGGACAATCGGTCAAAAAATACGCTCTAAATATGAATTTATGTGAATTACTTTTGCATTGGCCAAGCAATCGAAGGGAAACTTACACAGATTATATCTGTCAATAATATAAATATGTTGACCAAGTTTCATTCAAATCGGACGACTGTATCGTATAGATCCCATAGGGACGATCGGTCAAAAATACGTTGTAAATATGAATTTGTATGAAAATTTTCTGCGTTTCTCAAGTCATCTGAATTAAAATCAATAGGGTCGATTACCTAAACGATTGTACTATTATTAATATAATTAATAATATATTATATTGTTAATAATATAATTAAACTGAGTAACGGGTATCCTAAAGCCGCGAGGCGACTATAGCATTCTTTCTTGTTTTTCATATTCAATTGTTTATCATACTCGGGATTCACTGCGTAAACGAAAATATCTGCTGGTGTTCTACCAGTCGAATTATGTTTAGTTTTATGATTTTAAGTGAAAAGTATTATTTTAAATCTAGTTAGTTTATTTTCTTAATATGTGTCAGAATGGACAATTCTCTATTTTTAGGCCCCGTACTCTAAAAAAGAGTATAGGGGTGTAATAAGTTTGTCTGAAGCGAAATGTGCATAACAGGAAGAAGGAGGCCTGGCCGACCCCATAAAGTATATAGTGACATATGTAGACACATATGTACGCATACATTACGCCTAACACGCACTTTTATTTTCATTACACATTCTTCTCCCACAGATTTAAGCCAAACATTATAAAATAATCAAATGGTGACAATAACAATTCTGGCTTCCCACGAACTTATCAAATATCATAAACAATTCGCCAGAATCGCTATTCCCACCATTGGGGTTGAAACTGCTGACGTTGCACAAATCCTGGCCGACAGAATTCTCTTAAAGCTCAATCTCTTCAAGATCGAGATCTCCCTTTATTTACATAAGAGCCAAAAGCTCCAGAAGTCTAAAGTCCAATTAATAAAAGCTCAAAGCCGAGGTTTGCTAAACGTCTTCAGAACATAGCATAAGTTAGTCTAGATTTGTATCTGTACTCCGTAGTATCGTGTTGTGAAATAAAATTATATTTTTTTAAATAACCGATCTTCGAACTACGTTATTGGCGCAGCCGGTAGGATATCGGAAAAATATCCTTGTAACAGTAATCGATCCTTTTCGATCCGCTAATAGAAATCCTTGTACGACCAAGTGACTTTCTAGGATTGAGCACGCGAATTTGCCGCAAAAAGTGATTCGGTTCAGAACATTACAATTTTGGAAAAAACTTTCTGATATCCGCAAAAGAATCAACGCGTGTGTTTTAAAACTTAACAAACCAATTATCAATCGTGGCCCACAGTAAATGTGCGACCGCCACTAAAACATAATTGCCATATTAAGAATACCGCGCAACACAAAACTTGCAATACACCAAACAGTGTTCTGCTAATAAATAGATCCTTTGGACTATTTTGAACAACTGTACTTAAAGGACTTATTTCCGGGCTTTACACATCATTAAATTGATCCCTGTAAACAGTAAGCTCCTTACAATCCACCAAAAGAAAACCAAACCTGAAGTGACAACAAAAATAAATTTGTGTGAAAGAACAAATTTTACAAAAAACAACTAAACAATACAAACAAATTAAAACAACATCATGACAACAACAACAGCAATGGAACTATCCGAAATGCACCTAAAACAAGCCTTAGGACAGATACGTCAAGTGCCAATCTTTGACGGAAAAACAGTGGAACTGACAGCGTTCATAAGAAGAATCGACTTCATCATGCAGCTTTACCCAACACAGGACGTGAGACAGCACAGCGTTTTATTTGGAGCCATCGAGATGCAGACATCTGGATCAGCACAACGAGTTTCCCAACTCACAGCAGCTACAACCTGGGGAGAACTAAGAAATGCCCTCATCGACGAATTCAAAACACAGACACCCTACGAGGAACTTCTAAGACGTTTATATAACACCAATTACAACCATAGTATACGTAAGTTCGTAGAAGAACTAGAATATAAGTCATTTGTAATCTCAAATAAACTAATGTTAGAAAATCAGCCACAAAACACAATATTGTACACAAATGCAATGAATAATACAATTAAAGATGTAATTACTAGGAAACTACCCGACAGAATATTTATGACCTTAGCTAGACATGACATTACAACAGTTTCAAAACTTAAACAAGTCGCTCAACGCGAAGGACTTTACGAAAACAATTTCAATGAACGTACTAACCAAAGTACTGAAAATTCAAAACACAACAAAACTAACAATGACAATCGTGGAAAAGGAAATAATCAAAATTATTATCCAAGTCCCAATTACTCGAACAATACAAACCCAAGGAATATACCAAAAGAAAATAATGAAAATAATCAGACATTATATAAAGAATTCAAACAAAACCTTGATCAAGCTAGATCACAAAACCCAATGAATTACCAAAATCAAAGCCAAAGATCTTCAAATCCTCCAGTCAAAAGACAGCGAGAAAGTACCAGTGGTCACTCTAAGATGGAAACTTCTGAAAATTTTCATCAAGGAGCCTCGGACCAAGAAGAACAAATCCCTTCATCAGATTAGTATTGAATGGGCAACATTTTAACTGTGTAATTGACACAGGTTCGTCCATCAATCTAATTAAACAGAACTTTCTAAATTTTCCCATCAAACCATGCCAATTAAATGTACAAACAATAAATGGCATTGTTCAATTAAAAAATTACGTATCTTTTGCACCTAGTAAGCTTTGCCCTACTAATCAAATATTTTATTTACACAACTTTTCTGACAATTATGATATTCTACTAGGTAGAGAATATCTAGAATCCTGTGAAGCAAGAATTGACTATAAACAAAAAACAGTTATTCTTAACGAGCATCCATTTCAAATGAGATATGATCGTGAGGATTCTGTCAAGAACAAGACCGCATTTCAATGCCTTGATCCGCCCCAAACAAATGACATAGCAGTAAATTACGCTATAAATAATGAGTTAAATGAAACAAATCAATTCCGATTAGAACATCTAAACGATGAAGAAAAAACTAAACTAACCAAAATTCTTTTCGAGTTTAGTGACATTCAGTACAAAGAAAGTGAAAATTTGACTTTCACCAGTACAATTAAGCATGTCATCCAAACTAAACACGAAGACCCAATTCAAAAGCGTCCATACAAGTATGCGCAAACATTCGACGAAGAAGTCGACAAACAAATCAAAGAAATGATTGAACAAGGCATAATTCGCAAATCAAACTCGCCTTATTGCTCACCAATTTGGATTGTGCCAAAGAAACGTGATGCATCAGGTAAAGAAAAGTTCCGTATAGTTATTGACTATCGAAACTTAAACGAAATAACAATCGATGATAAATATCCTATTCCAGTCATGGATGATATACTAGACAAACTTGGAAAATGTCAGTATTTTACCACAATTGACCTTGCGAAAGGATTTCATCAGATACAAATGGACCCAAATAGTATACCAAAAACAGCTTTTTCAACTAAAAATGGACATTACGAATATACTCGAATGCCTTTTGGATTGAAAAACGCCCCAGCAACATTTCAACGTTGTATGAACAATCTATTAGAAGATCTAATTTATAAAGATTGTTTAGTATACATGGATGATATAATAGTGTATTCCACTTCATTGGAAGAACATCTATTATCATTAAAAAGGGTATTCGCTAAACTGCGTGAAGCTAATTTAAAATTGCAATTAGACAAATGTGAATTTATGAAAAAAGAAACTGAATTCCTTGGACACATAATAACAACAGAAGGAATAAAAGCAAACCCAACAAAAATCTCTGCCATACAAAATTTTCCAATACCAAAAACACCCAAAGAAATAAAATCATTTTTAGGTCTTTGTGGTTATTATAGAAAATTCATTCCTAACTTCGCACACGTTGTAAAGCCAATGACTTTAAAACTAAAGAAAGGTGCAAGTATAAATATCAACGAACCAAATTACATTTCTGCTTTTGAAAAATTAAAAGTACTTATATCGTCCGATCCAATATTAGTTTATCCGAATTTCGAAAAACCATTTTGTCTCACAACTGATGCCAGCAACATAGCCATTGGAGCTGTTCTGTCTCAAAATCAAAAACCAATTTGTTTCGCAAGTAGAACTTTAAATGAACATGAAATTAATTATTCAGCAATTGAAAAAGAACTTTTAGCCATCGTTTGGGCAACAAAATATTTCCGATCTTATCTCTACGGTAGAAAATTCGAGATCCTCAGTGATCACAAACCACTTGTTTGGCTTAACAATATTAAAGAACCAAATATGAAATTACAACGCTGGAAAATAAAACTAAATGAATTTGATTATCACATTAAATATGTACCAGGTAAAGAGAACCATGTTGCAGATGCTTTATCCAGAATAAAAATTGAAGAAAACTTGTTAGGAGAAACCTCTGACGTCACAGCAGCAACAATCCATAGTGCTCAAGAAGACAATCAATATTACATTTCATTCACAGAAAGACCAATCAATTATTTTAAAAGACAAATAGAATTTGCAAAAAGTAACTCAAATAACGTTAACGTCACTAACTATTTTCATAAAACAAAAATTTTAATAAATTATGTCGAAATGACACCCAATCATGCCAAAGAATTATTTAAAGAATACTTAAGTTCAAAGAAAAGTGTTATATACTTCAGCATCGAAGCCGATTGTCTTACTTTTCAGAATGCTTTCGTTGAAATAATTAGTCCTAATAATATTACAAAACTAATGAGATCAACTTAGAAACTAACAGATCTCCAAACTTATGCCGAATTCAAAGAATACATTATTAACACACATCAAAAGCTACTACATCCAGAAAAAGAGAAAATGACATTATTATTTAAAGAAAAGTATTATTATCCAGATTACCAGAATTTAATTCAAAACATTATTAACGAATGCAAGGTTTGCAATGTAGCAAAAACAGAACATAGAAACACTAAATTAGCCTTCGAATTAACTCCAGAAATCCGTAATCCAAGAGAAAAAAATATGTCATTGATTTTTATATGGTAGACAACAAACAATTTCTATCTTGTATAGACTTATATTCCAAATACGCAACTTTAATCGAAGTAAATGGTCGAGATTGGTTAGAAGCCAAAAGAGCTCTTTTAAAAGTATTTAATGACATGGGAAAACCAATTGAAATTAAAGCAGATAAAGATTCTTGTGCTCCGCACTACAAATTTGGCTAAAATCAGAAGACGTAAATATAACCATCACAACTAGTAACAAGAAAGAAAAGTACAGTCGAGCACGCCCGACCGTAGAATACTCTCTGCATTTTATTCCCGATCATTTAATAAAATCGGTATCCAGGTATATCAATTAATACTTTGCAAAAAAAACACGTTGAAACAAAAACATCTGTTTGTATGTATACACACACATACACATTTAACATTATATGTATGCACGCACATATGTATGTGTGTATATGTAATACATACACAATTGGTTGGCACGGCCAGCATTCGCGGGCAGCGCTGCCGCTAAGCGCAAGCAGCGAAAACGTTCGCTCACATGTTTGTATGTTTCTGTCTCGCTTGCACACATGCATTGGCATTGCGTTCAATTATCAACTTTCTTACATGTCTAGCTCTTTTGTTTATTGTCCGATTTATATGCAACTTTCAGGATAGTTTAATATATTTTGTCTTCAAACGAATGTGAAATAACAATACTGTACGATAAGAACATATGCCTTAAAATCGGCATTGAAGTTTGCAAAATTATTTTATTTCTTGTGGGAAAAGGGGGCGTGGCAGTCCAAAATTTTTGATGACAATACAATTATGCCGTCTCTAGGAACCTGCGTACCAAAAATGGGGTTCCTAAGTGCCATAGTTACTGAGATATTCGCCTAAAACATCAATTTTTTACGAGGTGTTTCTAGTTTTTTGCTCATTGTGGGCGAATGGGGCGTGGCATCGAAAAAAAAAAGATTCTTGTATTGACTGACTTAATATCGAGTCGATAGAGACCAAATTCAAACTTGTATCTCTTACCATCCCTGAAATATGTTTGTTCATACGGACAGACGGACGGACAGACAGACAGACGGACAGACGGACATGGCTATATCGACTCGGCTTGTGATGCTGATCAAGAATATATATACTTTATGGGGTCTGCCACGCCTCCTTCCGCCTGTTATATACTTTTCACAAACCCAATATACTCTCTCTTGCAGAGAGTATAAAAATTGAGAATTGTCAATTCTGACACGAATCTAGAAGATAAACTAACTAGATTCGAAATAATACTTTACACTTATAACCATAAAACTAAACATAATACGACTGGTAGAACACCAGCAGACATTTTCATTTACGCAGGAACTCCCGAGTATGAAACACAGTTAAATAAGAAAAATAAAATAGAAAGACTCAATGAGAAATAGAGCCGAATTCGAAGTAGATACTAGATATAGGGAATCACCATTAGTAAGGTCTAAATCCACAAACCCATTTAAGCAAACCGGAAACATAACAAAACTAGATGATAAACACTATGAAGAAATAAACAGAGGTAGAAAGATAACACATTATAAATCAAAATATAAAAAGAAAAAAGTAACTAATGAAAGTAAATACGATAATTCCAGATCAACCAATAACCCGAATCACGATGATAACTCCTCATAATTTAACAACTCTAATTATAACATTCATGCTACTTTACTTTATATGTCCAATAAAAGGTCAAAATTTGGAAATCAATCCAATTAATTGTAAAAACGGATATCTTATATTTCAAACAGGAACCATAAACTTACCTATAAAATACGAATATCATTATTTAACTATTAATATAACAAAAACTGAAGAAACTTATAATAATCTAATAAAACAAACAAAGGAATTTGAAAGACTAACAAAAATTAAATATTTAATTGAAAAACTGGACCGAGAAATGAATGGTATAAGACTAGTAAAACGTAACAAAAGAGGACTTGTTAATTTCATGGGAACCTTTTATAAATATCTTTTCGGAACTTTAAACCAAGAAGACAAAGAAGAATTGCAATCAAAAATAGATAATCTTTCAGTAAATAGTGTGCAAGCTAATGAATTAAATGAAGTAATAAAAGCAGTTAATAGAGGAATAGAAGTAATGAACAGTTTAAGTATCACCCATGAGGTAGATCAAAGACTTGAATTATTAATTTTCAATTTACAAGAATTCACAGAATACATTGAAGACATTGAACTAGGAATGCAATTAACCAGGCTTGGTATATTCAACCCTAAATTATTAAAATATGACTCACTATCACATTTAAACGCTGAAAAAAAATAATAAACATTAAAACATCAACTTGGTTAAAGACAACTACTAACGAAATTTTAATCATTTCCCATATTCCACGTGAAATTATAAATACCGCACAGTTTGACATTATTCCTTACCCTGACGACAATAAAAACATTTTAACCGAAATTATACATGACAGTTATTACATACAAAATAATAAAGCATTTACAGCAACTAGTAAAGATTTAGTAATGAACAAATGTATTACTGGAATATTAAACCAAGATAAAAACAGAATGTAGATATTCAAAAATACATAAAAACTATGAAATTAAGTATGTAGAACCAAATATTATGTTAACATGGAACTTACCTAAAACTGTATTAAATCAAAATTGTATTAATAGAGAAATAATTATTGAAGGAAATAATATGATAAAAGCCCTAAATTGTATTTCAATCCAATTAGATGAAATTTTAATAACCAATACTATGTTAGATTACACGCAAATAATTTACATAAATAATAATGTAACAAAATTAGAACCATTGTCATATGTCCAAACTGAAAAAAAATTATCTTAAACATACTAAATTTTATAACACGTTCCAGAATTATTACTATAACCACTTTAATAATAATTTTAATCGCATTAATTAGGAATGATAGCTTATGCATACTGCGTGAATTTGGTTGAAATCGCTCAATAGACATTAAAAATTTTCACATACTAAGCCTTTGAACCGATTGTTTCTATGGAAGCTATATGATATAGTGGTTCGATCCGAATGAAATTTGGTCAACAGCTGTGGGAATGATGGCAAATGTTTATGGCGTGAGTTTGGTTGAAATCGCTCAATCGACACTGAAAATTTTCATACTAGGCATTTTCATCATTTTCAACCGATTGTTCCTATGGCAGCTATATGATATAGTGGTCCGATTCGGATGAAATTTGGTTTGGCACATGGGATTTGGTACTAAATGCATATAGGCTTAATTTGGTTGAAATAGCTCAAAAAAATTTTTTTTCAACCGATTGTTCCTATGGGAGCTATATGATATAGTCATCTGATCCGGCCGATTTTGACAAATGATCTGCCTGCAGAGAGAATACACATCTGTACCAAGTTTCATCAAGATAGCTTTAAAACTGAGAGACTAGTTCGCATAGAAACAGACGGACAGACGGACAGACAGACGGACATGGCTATATCGACTCGCCTGTTGATGCTGATCAAGAATATATATACTTTATGGGGTCGGAGATGCCTCCTTCAATGCGTTACAAACTTCGTGACAAAATTAATATACCCTCTGCAAGGGTATAACAAATGTATTACTGGAATATTAAACCAACCATGATAAAACAGAATGTAGATATTCAAAAATACATAAAAAACTATGAAATTAAGTATGTAGAACCAAATATTATGTTAACATGGAACTTACCTAAAACTGTATTAAATCAAAATTGTATCAATAGAGAAATAATTATTGAAGGAAATAATATGATAAGGGCCCTAAATTGTTCAATCCAATTAGATGAAATATTAATAACCAATACTATGTTAGATTACACGCAAATAATTTACATAAATAATAATGTAACTAAATTAGAACCATTGTCATATGTCCAAACTAAAGAAATTATCTTACAACAAACTAAATTGTATAACACGTTCCAAATTATTACTATAACCACTTTAATAATTATTTTAATCGCATTAATTATGTACATTATCTTTAAATATAAAAAATATTCCAAGAAAAATTATTGTTAACTATAAGAACAAAAAAGAATCAACCCCAAACATACACTCAAATATTGAAAATGATATCGAACTAAATGTAAACAAAAATTAAACCGAAGAAATTGTAACAGACCGAACACTATACCCAAAATTATCCGCCTGAGGACAGGCTCATTTCTTAAGGATGGGGAAGTGACATATGTAGACATATATGTACCCATACATTACGCCTAACACGCACTTTTATTTTCATTACACATTCTTCTCCCACAGATTTAAGCCAAACATTATAAAATAATCAAATGGTGACAATAACAATTCTGGCTTCCCACGAACTTATCAAATATCATAAACAATTCGCCAGAATCGCTATTCCCACCATTGGGGTTGAAACTGCTGACGTTGCACAAATCCTGGCCGACAGAATTCTCTTAAAGCTCAATCTCTTCAAGATCGAGATCTCCCTTTATTTACATAAGAGCCCAAAAGCTCCAGAAGTCTAAAGTCCAATTAATAAAAGCTCAAAGCCGAGGTTTGCTAAACGTCTTCAGAACATAGCATAAGTTAGTCTAGATTTGTATCTGTACTCCGTAGTATCGTGTTGTGAAATAAAAATTATATTTTTTTAAATAACCGATCTTCGAACTACGTTATTATAGATATTCTTGATCAGCATCAACAGCCGAGACGATATAGCGATGTCCGTCTGTCCGTCTATCTGTCTGTCCGTCTGTCCGTCCGTCCGTCTGTCCGTCTGACCGTCTGTCCGTCCGTCTGTATGAACACCTGGATCTTCTAAACTACAAGAGCAAGAGCCACCCAAATTTGGAATGAAAGTCCGTCTCGCTTCTGAGCAGATGTAAAATTACTTTTTTCATCACTACTAACCCGCCCCCCAAAATAAAAAAATTTTTTACACAACCAAAAAAAAAATTAAAACATTTTTAGAGAGACCAAATTCACACATTATGTGTATGTTACCATTATAACTATTCTCACTAAGTTTGATCCGGATCGGACAACTATAGCCTATAGCTCCCATAGGACAAATGAGTCGAAAATGGGTGATTTGTATTGAGACATGAAGTTTTAGTTGAGCGACTGTAACCAAACTAACACATTACCATTGTAACTATCCTCAAAAATTTGGTTTGGATCGGACAACTATAGCCTATAGCTCCCATAGGACAAATCGTTCGAAAATTACTTATTTGTATAGTAAAACGCGCACTAGAACGAGTACGGGGTCTTTAACAGTCGGCTCGCTCGACTGTAGCCTTTCTTACTTGTCGGTATTGGAAAATTTTGTATGGCAGAGATTTTTGTTGGATTTGCATTTATTCCTTCTGTTGTTATTATGTGTCCAAAAAATTCAGTTTCTTTTTTCATGAATTCGCATTTGTCTAATTGCAATTTTAAATTGGCTTCACCCAGTTTAGCGAATACTCTTTTTAATAAGAAAGAAAGGTTATCTTCGGTTCGCCGAAGATTAAATACCCTTGCAGTCATGCATGATGCGTGCATTGGATTCAGTTACCAGTGGTTTCTATGTATGCTGTATGATAAAGTAGTCTGATTTAGATGAAATTTGGTCAACATATAGGAAATGATAGGTTATGTGGATTGCGTGAATTTGGTTGAAATCGCTCAATAGACATTAACAATTTTCATACTAAGCCTTTGAACCGATTGTTCCTATGGCAGCTATATGATATAGTGATTTGATCCGAATAAAGTTTGGTCAACAGCTGGTGAATGGTAGCAAATGCTTATGCTGACCAAATTTCATCTAAATCAGACTACTTTATCATACAGCATACATAGAAACCACTGGTAACTGAATTCAATGAACGCAACATGCATGACTGTAAGGGTATTTAATCTTCGGCGAGCCGAAGATAACCTTTCTTTCTTGAATTTCTTGATTCAATATTCCAGTATTACATTTGTTCATTACTAAATCTTTATTGGTTGCTGTAAATGCTTTATTATTTTGTAAGTTGTAACTGTCATGTATAATTTCGCTTAAAATGTTTTCAATTTTGTCAAGGTAAGGAATAATCTCGAATTGTGGGGTATTTATAATTTTACGTGAAATATGGGAAATGATTAAAATTTCGTTAGTAGTTGTCTTTAACCAACTTGATGTTTTAATATTTATTATTTTTTCAGCGTTTAATTGTGATAATGAGTCATATCTTAATAATTTAGGGTTGAATATTCCAGGCCTGGTTAGTTGCATTCCTATTAAATTGAAATTTAATATGTCTTTGTTCTGTTCCATGGGTGATACTTAAAGTGTTTATATCTTCTATTCCTTCAAGTCCTCTTTTTATTTCGTTTTACTAGTCTTATACCGTTGATTTCTCTGTCCAGTTTATCTGTAAAATATTTTATTTTTGCTAGTGGTTTAAATTCTTTTTAGACCCCGTACTCTAAAAAAGAGTAGAGGGGTCTATTAGGTTTGTCTGAAGCGAAATGTGCGTAACAGGCAGAAGGAGGCTTTTCCGACCCCAGAAAGTGTATATATTCTTGATCAGCATCAACAGCCGAGACGATATAGCAATGTCCGTCTGTCCGTCCGTCTGTATGAACACCTGGATCTTCTAAACTATAAGAGCTAGAGCCACCAAATTTTTAATGAAAGTCCGTCTGCTTCGCGAGCAGATCAAGTTTATTTCAAATCTTTGCCACGCCCCCTACCGCCCCCGCAAATTGTAAAAAACAATTTTCACATCACCATAACTTGAAAACGAAGGGACCAAATTCACACATTATGTGTATGGTACCACTACAACTATCCTCACCAAGTTTGGTCCGGATCGGACAACTATAGCCTATAGCTCCCATAGGACAAATCGGTCGAAAATGGGTGATTTGTATGGAAAACGTGCACTAGAAGGATTACGGGGTCTTTTACAGTCGGCTCGCTCGACTGTAGCCTTTCTTATTTGTTTTTGTTATACTCTCTGCAAGAGAGAGTATATTGGGTTTGTGAAAAAAATAGTATGTAACAGGCAGAAGGAGGCGTGGCAGACCCCATAATGTATATATATTCTTGATCAGCATCACAATCCGAGTAGATATAGCCATGTCCGTCTGTCCGTCTGTCTGTCTGTCCGTATGAACAAACAGATTTCAGAGATGGTAAAAGCTACAAGTTTGAATTTAGTCAGTCTCGACTCGATATTTAGTCAGTCAATACAAGAATCTTGTTTTTTTTTTCGATGCCACGCCCCATTCGCCCACAATGACCAAAAAACTAGACACACCTCGAAAAAATTGATGTTTTAGGCGAAAATCTCAGTAAATTTGGCACTTAGTAACACCAATTTTGGTATGAAGGTCCCTAGAGGCAGCATAAATTCATTGTCATTACATACCTTTTACTGCCACGCCCCCTTTTCTCAAAAGAAATTAAACAATTTATTAAACTGGAATGTCATTTTTAGGCCCCGTACTCTAAAAAAGAGTAGAGGGGTCTATTAAGTTTGTTTCACGAGAAATGGGTGCAACAAGGAGGAGGGGGGGCGGGCCCCCCCCCATAGTATATATTTTTTTTTTCCCCACCACCCCCGCCGAGACTATATAGCCTCCCTCTCTTTCTTTCTTTCTCTCTTTCTCTCCTTCCCTCTTTCCCTCCTTCCGTCCTCCCTTTCCTTTATAAGCACCCCTTTTTTTTTAAAACAAAAGCAGCAACACCCAAAATAATAGGAAGACCCCTCCGCTTGCTTCGCGAGAAGTTCTTTTTTACTTTCACACCTCTACCCCCCCCACCGCCCCCCTCAAATATTAAAAAAAATTATTCTCACCAACAAATAAATTTTTAAGATAATATAATAATTTCTATATTAATAGTAATTAGGCACTTTTTTTAGCGTGTGGCTATTGGGCTGTTAAGATAAACCACTGTTGAGATGTAGATGCCTTGGCGTTCGTGCACTTCTGGCTGTCTCTGGCCTTCAGCTCGTCGGATGGGGCGTGGTTCTTTCCTCGCACATCTACACCGACACTACGTTGATAAAAAGTAATAAGTGCACTTTCGGAATAAAAAGGTGGAAATCGTCAAACAAGAATGAAAACTGTCTCGACCACTGAGAGAATATGTGAACTTTAAATAGCTGATCAATTGTTGAGGTACTGTAGGTGTTCTCGTACCCCGTTCTTTACCCACCCTACCGTGGTAGCTAGCTAATGTTTTAGCTACCCCTTAACCAAAGCTATGGTTAACTATGGAGTGTTACTAAAGTACGTGTCTATCTGTCCCAGCATTGAACCATCAAGATATATTACGCTTTCATTTCAAATCGTTATACATACGTTTCATTTATTCTCTATTGTTCCGACAATGTTCATGTTAAATTCTGTTTCCTAATATCAAATTCAAATTCATAAAAATAATTACAAAGGAGGCATTTTCGACTATTATAACCGCTTCACCTACTCGATACGCTCGTCTTAAACAATGTCAAAGAATGTTCAACTTATTCATATATGTATGTAGAGACATAATATTTGTACATACATATATATAAAGATATTAGTTGTTGTTTTTATATTACTCACAAACTCATATTTTCCATCGCTGTGTGTTCGTTGGGCCCATCGAAGCAGCTGCAGATGTTGCTGTGGATTAGATTTATGTTGGATTTATGTTGGATAAGACGGCGTACTAATCAGGATCAATCATAATTTGTCGAATTACTGTTGCTTTCTTAATTAAGGAAAAATGTACATTAGATTAAATTCAGATTTGGTAACAATTAAATTTAAGTTCAAGCAATCTGCATACAAATCTGTTTACTACGAATGGCTATTGCAACTCAATTGCAAATATGTGCCAAAAGCTTTACTGGATCATTCCAGGTGTCTCCAAACGATGGTGTTACATTAACATGCGCGGAGATCGATGCTCCGGATATGCTTTAGTGCGTCGATACACTACTTAAATGCAGTTCATCCAAAGCTATAGAACTTTTCTGACGCACTAAAGTACTATCGAAGTGGCAATGGCCACGAGGTGACGAGGTAAAAGTTATCGTACAGTCCCGTTTACGGCAACACTGTAGGGCCTTCCGGTCACCTGTAGATCCGGCAGGAGTTGAGCACGCACGATCCCAATATCACGCCGCTGTGAACGGCTCCATACAGTTTTGATTGCGGCAAAACTGTAGGGCTGCACAGGGCGGACTGTATACTCGGCCGATGCTACGCTGACTATCCAAAAATCCGTTCAAGTGGTGTCGACGACGGTTGCTAAGAAATGCCGCTGTGAACGGCTCCTAACAGTTTTGATTGCGGCAAAACTGCTGGGCTGCACTGCGCGCACTGTAGTAGTCGGCGACGGCTAGGTTGGTCTTATCGTGGCAACAGAAACAGGCCTCGTTTGCGGCTGTACAGTTTCAGTTTAAACTGTAGCGAGCTCCTGACACCAAAAATACACCGACTAGTCCCGCTGTATGTTAGCGATGCTGATAGCGCGAGAGCGCAGAGGCGCGGAGACTAGCCGGTGTTTGTAGAAAAATATATTCTACGCGGCCTGCCTAATGTATAAAAACGATTAACACTTGCACTTATTACAAAATATATCATTACCTTTTATTTAAGGGACAGTTGCAGGGTATGGCGCAGCTTTTGCTGCTGTTGGGCGCTTTAACTTAAATTTCTTACTATTTTTGTTCAACTTGAACTTATTTTAGACACTTGTGAAATTTATGTCACGTGTTCGAATTATTCTTTATTAACTTGCACAATTATGACGCTGGACCGTCATAACCGTGGCACAACTCACTGCACAATAAATTAACGCAATGCTTAGATCTACTGCCAACGTACAGTCGTTATTCCAGTGCACGCTGTTTCTTTTGCTATTGGAACGAAAGTAACGGAGCTATGGCGTGATCTTGCTTCGCTTGCTTTGTGCGTTGTCCGTTTAGGAACAAGTGCGAGCGAGAGGTAAAACATGCATCTCGCTTGAATTTTTGCATGTCCCTTTTGCTACTGAATTTGTTTTCGAGTGAGTTTTATCTTTCCCTTACACTGCGAGAAATTAAAGTTGACTTAAATACTGCCCTTACAACAGAGGGACCGCCTTCACCTCCAAGATGTTTGAAGAGTATTGTACGCAAAATGGGATACATCATATTAAAAATGCTGTACGGACTCCGAGAGCTAATGGACAAGTTGAGCGAGCAAATCAAACCATCTTAAGTTTTCTTCGAAGCTCTACGAACACAGCAAAGGACTGGGATCTAACCCTACGAACGTTACAATGGACTGTCAATTCGCAGCGCAACGAAACATCAGGATTTAGTCCAAACGATTTAGTCTTTGAATTTAAACCTCTTGACGTCGTTCATAATCATTTGGCAGCTGCCATCCACGATGATCTTGACGGTGGAATCCGAGCAGAAGAACCAACAGAAAAATACGATGAAGCTGTTGCGAATATCAATGCCTAACGAGCCAAATGGAAGAAACGGTTTGTTGATAAAAAATTGTTATCGATATCAACGTGACTGTTTTGCAACCCTGAATTAATTCATTCTATTGTCTGCGACGAACGCACTAACTTGTATCTCTTGAATGTAATAAAATATAATTTGCGCATTATTAAAGTGAACAGGTTATGGGCCCAGAATTACGCGAGTAACTGGCAAGAAAGACTGATATAAGTTTGCGGTTTGACACGACGTAAGGCGCGTGGTAAAATGAGTTCATTTTACCAAATTGAAAAATTGGATGTAGGGAATTATGATTCCTGGAGCATTCAGATGCGCAGCGTGTTGGTTCACGCAGAAGTCTGGAAGGTGGTTGGCGAGCCTAGGCCAATCGAGGATCCAGCGGTATGGGATGCACTCAATGAGAAAGCTTTGGCCATGATAACATTAAGTGTGAGAGGATCTCAGCTTTGTTATATAAAGATTTGTCTAACGGCAGCGAGTGCCTGGAAGAAACTTAAAGAAATCCATGAGCCGAGCGGACCTGTCAGGAAGGTGTCGCTATACAAAAAGTTGCTTGAGCTGCGGATGTCTGGAAATGGCGAGGTGAGCGAGTATGTAAATACATTTTGCTCAACGGTGGACAAGCTTGCGGAAGTGGATATCAAGCTAGGAGACGAGCTAGCGGTAGTGATATTGCTATCAAGTTTGCCAAGAGAATTTGAGAATTTCGTCATAGCGATGGAGTCAAGAGACAGTTTACCGACTCTGGAGCAGCTAAAAATTAAGCTGCTGAGCGAAGCGTCGCGACGTCGTGGCGCCGAGGGTCCGTTATGTGACGAGCAAAACGCATATCAAGCAAGGGCTATACAGACAAAATCAGGGATGGAACACAAAAAGAAAAACAAGAAAAATTTAGCTTGTTTTAAGTGTGGCCAGAGCGGTCATTTCAAAAAAGACTGCAAAGTTGGAAAGGCGCAGAAGCAAAATAATCAGCAAACAAACTCGAATACAATTTTAGCAGCGTTGGACGCATGCGGTATCAATTGGTCGAGTTGGTACGTGGATTCAGGAGCAACGGCGCACATGTGCTGTTTGCGCGAGAAGTTTGCAAGATACATTCCACATACGGAGGATGTTATTTTGGCTGATGGTAACGTCATAAAGGCAGTTGGCAAAGGTGACGTCATACTTCAAACGGAGTTTTGGTCTTTAAAGCTGGAAAACGTGCTGTATGTTCCAAGTATGAAAGGGAATTTCATGTCAATTGCAAGAGCTATCGAACGAGGTAGCACGGTGGTGTTCGATCAGCAGTATGCAGTTTTTTGTAAGAACGGCAAAAGTGTTTTCAAGGCACATAAGCAAGGAAAGATGTTTGTGTTTAACGAAAAACGCAACATGTGCTGTAGCGCAGCACAGCAAAGTGCAGATGTGTGGCATAACAGGTATGGACATTTAAATTATACCAGTCTAATGAAGCTTGTTAATGATAGGATGGTGTGTGGCATGGAGGGTGCGAACTTTAAGAAAAAGCTGCCATGCTTGACCTGCATGAAGTGTAAGATTCACACACAGCCGTTTCCTTCAACGTCAGGAAGTCGTGCTAACCATAAGCTGGAGCTAGTACATACAGATGTATGTGGTCCATTTGAGAAGCGATCTCTTGAAGGCGCAGCGTATTTCATTACATTCATTGATGATATGTCTAGACGCATGTTTACATATTTTCTGAAGTCCAAAGATGAGGCGTTTGGAAAATTTGTGGAGTTTAAGAACATGGCAGAACGACAAACTGGGTATAAAATCAAGAAGTTGAGAAGCGACAATGGCCGAGAATACGTCAACAGGCAGTTCGATGACTATTTAAAGCAACAAGGCATTGTGCGTCAACTTACAGTTCCATATTCGCCGCAACAAAACGGCGTGGCCGAATGCGCAAACAGGACGCTCGTCGAAATGGCAAGGAGTTTGCTTGTACATGCAGATATCGGAGAGCATCTGTGGGCAGAGGCAGTACAGACAGCGTGCTACATACGTAACAGGTCACCAACGGCAGCCTTGATTAGTAAGACGCCTTATGAGGCGTGGTTCGGCAGGAAACCTGACGTGCAGGGTATGCGAACATTCGGTTCAATAGCGATCGGCTTAGAGAAGACGCATCGTGGGAAATTCCAAGCAAAAAGGCAAAGAATATCGCTTGGTGGGATACTCGCAAGTATCAAAGGCGTACAGGTTGTACGACAAGGAGAACAAACGCATAGTCGAGAAGCGTGATGTATTGTTCAAAGAGCTCGAAGGAACTGCGGCAGTTATTGGTTCAACAGACTTGACTAAAGGTGGCTTGGTTTTAGACACTGTAAAAGTTCTGCCAAAGGATATGGCAGAGGAGCAGGATTCATCTGATGAGTGGAGAGATAACAGCATATTAAGTGAGGAATATGCGAGTGCCGAAGAACCTGAGCTGGCGCAAGAGCAGCAGCAAGTAGAGCAACAACAACAAATGGAAGATTTTGGCCAGGAGGATGCGCGTGAGCCTGAGCAGGTGGAAAGCGTGAGAATTGGTCCAGGGCGGCCACGAATAATTCGGACAGGTAAACCCGGACGTCCAAAGAAATCTTACAATTTGTTGGGATCATTGCAGGCAAAGGAGATACCTATACCACAGACGTTTCAGGAGGCGATGCAAAGTGAGCAAACATTGTTTTGGCAGGATGCTATGGCCAAAGAATATGAAGCACTGGTGGCAAATGGTACGTGGACATTGGTAGATCTACCCAAAGGGCAGCATGCGATTGGCTGCAAGTGGGTGTACACAACCAAAAGAGACGGCTTAGGTAACGTGGCACGTTATAAAACCCGTCTGGTAGCCAAAGGGTGTTCACAGCGTTATGGCGTTAACTATATGGAAACTTTTTCGCCGGTGTGTCGTTATGAAACGATACGGTTGGTTTTGGCCTTGGCAGTTGAGTTGAAACTCTATGTGCACCAAATGGATGTGTGCACGGCTTATCTAAACAGTGAGCTGAACGATGTAGTCTACATGAAGCAGCCGGAAGGATATGTGGACAAGGCTAGAACGCCGCAGGTATTAAGGCTCAACAAGGCGATATACGGTTTAAAACAGGCAGGAAGGGAATGGAATGCCACACTGAACGCAGCGTTGTGCGATATTGGATTCAGTTCATGTCAGACGGAACCATGCTTGTATCAGCAGGACATCGAGGGAAGACTATGTCTGCTACTAGTCTATGTGGACGATTTGCTGATAGCTTGTCAGGAAAAGGAGGATTTGATTCAGATCAAGTCAAAGATTGCGACGAAGTTCGAATGCGTCGATAAAGGTCAGTTGCAAATGTTCCTTGGCATGCAGATAGAACGAGATGGCGAGATCGGTAATATAGCGAAAAGCCAGGCGCTCTATATCAAGGACATGTTGGCAAGACATAACATGTTGTCATGCCGGACTGCAGCGACACCATTGGATGCTGGATTTCAGGTGGGTTGCAGCAGCGAAAATTGCGTGATTGAGGATGCTACAGCATATCAGTCAGCAATCGGCGAGTTGATGTGGCTGGCACTTACTTCGAGGCCAGACATTTATCATGCAGTTGTGAAATTGGCACAAAGGAACAAGAACCCGCATGGAGAACATCTTTTGGGAGTTAAGCATGTCATGCGGTATCTGGCAGGATCGGTGGATTTAAAGATAAACTATCGAGCAGGCGGCCAGGCGCTAACTGGATATGTGGATGCGGATTGGGGCGGTGATGCAAGCAATCGGCGGTCATACACAGGATATGTTTTCTTCTTAGCAGGAGGGCCAATATCATGGAAGTCAGAAAAACAGAGTAGCGTGGCTTTGAGCAGTACAGAGGCTGAGTACATGGCTCTGTCTTCAGCGGCGAAGGAAGTGTTGCACTTGAGGCGACTGATAATTGAGATCGGTTGTGGAGAAGCAGACACATCTACGGTACTGTTTGGTGATAATCAGAGTGCACAGAATTTGGCCAAGAACCCAGCTTACCATGCCCGGTCGAAGCATATCGACATTAGGCATCATTTCATCCGGGAGGTGGTCCAAGGAGGCGATATTGAGTTGCGGTATATTGCAACAAATGAAATGATTGCTGATGTATTTACAAAAAGTCTGCCAAAGCAGAAGCATTGTCATTTTGTTAAATTGTTAAGTTTAAGTTGAATTTAAAAATGTATTTGGCAATGCAAACAGGTTCACATTGAGGAAGGGTGTTGATAAAAAATTGTTATCGATATCAACGTGACTGTTTTGCAACCCTGAATTAATTCATTCTATTGTCTGCGACGAACGCACTAACTTGTATCTCTTGAATGTAATAAAATATAATTTGCGCATTATTAAAGTGAACACGGTTTGACAGCAAACACTCTAACCCAATCTTATATTCCACAGGTGATCTAGTTGTAGTAGAAAACGAACCAGCTGCAACAGGGGAATCACGTAAACTTGAGCCTCTATATCGTGGACCATACCAAGTAAAGAAGGTGTTGGACAATGACCGATACGTCATCGAGGATATCCCTGGTATGCAGATAACGACGCGGAAATACTGTTCAGTATACTCCTCAGACAAGATGAAGCCATGGTGTGTTGGTGTTCCGGATCTGGGTGTGGAATCTGAAAACGACTACCGAATCGGGGACGATTCTACATCAGGATTGGTCGAACTGTCACGCGACAATTTATAAATTTCACAATATATATCAGAAACACACTAACAACATTTCAACATGTTGCCATTTCAACGTGTTGCCATCTCAACATGTTGCCAAGTGTTGAGAGAGAGTCGTCGTCGAGATGTGCTAGCGATCGGACGCAACGTACGCGTTAATGGATAAGCCTGAAAATTAGGTACAACGCTATTATTTGAAGTTTCTTGAATTAACATTTAAACGAGTAATGAATAAATACTCTGTATTAGTTTTTTTAGTTATAAAAGCTATTGTGTTTCTTTTTATCTACCATCATAAGACACTGTCGAACTACCCCACCACGCCTACAAACCGTTTGAACCATCTTGTGACACTTATAATGTCAAATGTGTATGTGTGTGTATGCATACAAATAGATGTTTTTGTTTCAACGTGTTTTGTTGCAAGTATCAATTGATATACTTGGATACCGATTGTATTAAAGGATCAGGAATAAATTGCAGAGAGTATTCTACGGTCGGGCGTGCTCGACTATACTTTTCTTTCTTGTTGATATTTACTGAGTGAGTATGTGGTGTTGGGTTTTCTTTTATTTGTATCAGCTGTTGCTGATAAAAGTCAAGCATGGCCTGTAGCCTTGCTGTTGCTTTCCACGGTATATTGGCATTGGGTGAATATAATTGCCATTTAATATGGGCAATTTCTTTATTCAATTTTTTAACCCGGCCACCGCGACCCATACCACTCACAACACTCTACTCACTCAGATTTCTTTTTGTTGTTGATTTTCGTTCCGCCTTCGGCCTGTGCAGTGCCCAAAAGTGCTTCCTTATACCGCCTCCAGCTTTCGTCCTCCTGATCGGTCCAGGTCACTAATTTCGTCGCTTAGTGACCACTGTCACGGTCGCCATGTAGTGTGATATCTCCAACAACAGCAATTAGTGGTCCAGTTTAGATTAGGGAGAGAGACGTCCGTCTACTCTGATCGCACTTTATTGATTATTCTTTTAGAGTTAGAGCTTTCCACCGTGAAGCAGTGAGCTGCCGTTTTACATACATTGTTTTAGGCTTATTATATATTATATATAAGGAGAGTCAGAGAGAGTCATGGGCGCATATATGTATACATAGCGACGGTCAAGCGTGAGAACGCTGACTTAGCTATTTGGGCGGTCGTTGCCATCAATGCGGATCATATATCGTCTGCACTATGCAATACGTTAACGTTACTTAGCGTTAAACGCGCTGCGACAAAGTCGCTGCTTATGTATACATTCCATTGGCATAACAACAAAGTGTTGCAGCCTTATTCATATGTATGTATATATGTATGGACGCATGCTACAGTAGAAATAAGCTAACACCAAAATTCTCCAAACATAAAGTTTTACAATATAATGGTAACACCCTTATCACTACACGCTTACAAAAATACATAAATCTAAAACAGGGCAAACAACATCATAGTAAGCAGTGTAATTTTTACTTTTAATGTATACCATTCATTGTACCTAAGCTTAGTTTAAACAAAAGGAGGACATTTTATATTATACTATTTTTTTATACTCTCTGCAAGAGTACATGGCCAAAAATACAAAATTTTGATTCATCGCTGAATATGACGTTTTCCAAAAATGAATCCGGCTTGGTTAAATACTCCTGGGCAAACAACAGCCTCTTCTTCTTATTAATTTTAGAAATTAAAGGCTTGCGACGCGCAACCCTGCCATGATACCCAGCATTATGCAGGCAGTTGCGTATGGTTTGTGGACAAATTTTTTTTTCTGTTGATTCAGTAACACTTTGGCACAGTGATCTGGCAGAAATTTTCGGATCCTGGACGACCTCAGACACAACATTACGCTCCTCTCGTGGTGTCAAAATTTTCTTCCTCCCTGCCGTGGAATGATCTGGCTTCAATTCTCCACTGTCAATGTACTTTTTGACCACGCTATATACGGTTGACGCTGCTTTTCCAATTATCTGTCCGATCTCTCGAAAACTACGATGTTCCAAATATAATTTAAGTATAGTTTGACGTAATCTAGCGAAATATCTTTTCCACGACCCATTTTTTTCCAAGAACAAGCTAAATCGATGCGTTTTGCTCAAAATTATCATCCAAAGTAAAGAGGAATGCTATTATAAGCATTAATAACAAAAAATAACTGTAAATCATCAAAAAGGAATCACCAATTACCGTTGTGGTTTACATGTAAGAAGTCAAACCAAAAGTGAAACCCAAAGTGTCCGAATAATTTGTGTGCGTATATTTGGCTCATTTTGATTTGTTTAAGCTGCCCACAATGCGTGTAAAGGAAAATTAAAAATTTTTTTTCGCCATTATGTCAAGAAGTATTATTATAACCTTTCTGCATTTAAAATTTTTATACTCTCTGCAAGAGAGAGTATATTGGGTTTGTGAAAAAAAAAAGTATGTAACAGGCAGAAGGAGGCGTGGCAGACCCCATAAAGTATATATATTCTTGATCAGCATCACAAGCCGAGTCGATATAGCCATGTCCGTCTGTCCGTCTGTCTGTCTGTCTGTCTGTCTGTCTGTCTGTCTGTCTGTCTGTCGGTCCGTCCGTATGAACAAAGAGATTTCGGAGATGGTAACAGCTACAAGTTCGAATGTAGTCACTATCGACTCGATATTAAGTCAGTCAATACAAGAATCTTTTATTTTTTTTGATGCCACGCCCCATTCGCCCACAATGAGCAAAAAACTAGACACACCTCGTAAAAAATTGATGTTTTAGGTGAATATCTCAGTAACTATGGCACTTAGGAACACCAATTTTGGTGTAAAGGTTCCTAGTCTAGGCATTAATATAATGTCATTAAAATTTTTTGGCTGTCACGCCCCCTTTTCTCACAAGAAATAAAACACTTTTCAAACTTCAATGCCGATTTTAAGGCAGATGTTCTTATCGTATAGTCTTGTAATTTCAAATTTGTTTGGAGACAAAATATATTAAACTCTCCTGAAAGTTGCATATAAATCGGACAATAAACAAAAGAGCTAGACATGTAAGAAAGTTAATAATTGAACGCAATGTCAATGCATTTGTGCAAGCGAGACAGAAACATACAAACATGTGAGTGAACGTTTTCGCTGCTTGCGTAGCTTAGCGGCAGCGCTGCCCGCGAATGCTGGCTGTGCCGACCAACTGTATAAGTTAAAATATGAAAATATTAAAACGTAGAATTGAAGCTGTTGCTTCATTCAAAGAGATATTTAAGACTAAATTTACAAGTTCAAGTTTGGCCCTAAAGAAGTGTCGCGGCGGTGACGACGTCGGCAGCGACGTCGATTGGTATGGGTAGCGGCAGATCTGCAGCGGCAGAGCAGCAGCTCACGGCGTGATCGTTGGTTTTGTTTATTTCTTAGGAATTTGTTTGGAGGAGGAAACCGACCATAAAGTTATTATGTTGCAATGGGTAGCGGCCGTTGGCAGCAATTGCAATTGAATTGACAAATTTATGGGCTATTGACTTTTGTGTTATTAACTCTTCCCTCTTAGATTTCGACTTGTCCTCAAGTGGCTAGAAGTATGGGATGTCGTTAAATTGTGGCATCGGCATAGTGTGGTTTGTAGCTGTGTTGATGGGTCTCTCGATATTGGTTATTTTTGATGGGATGGTTGCCATTTGTTAGATGACATTCTTCTTCTTCCGACACACGTGGAGAGCTATGCTCGTGATGATTGTCAAACAGAATAATATGATGACAGTTATTCTATTAATCGATGTGTCTTCTTTTAGGTTTATGAGTTGGCTTGTGTTATTAATATGTAGAGCTTCAAGTGATTGGAGAGACAAAACTTTGAGACGCTCCACCTCTGTTGGTGTCATTTATATTGTGGGTACTCCAGGGGTCATGAGCGAATCTTCCATGTTGCTGAATTGAGTCTCGTTGATGAGGACGGTGTCGTTCCAGAAATGAATTAAATATGTGCCATCCAGATTGTTCTTGGTGTTATTCCAGCCTACTGTACCGTTGAATTTGTTGAGTATGATGATGCCGTCACCGACCACTTCTATTTTTGGAACATGATCTGCATTACTAAAACAAGAAAGAATGCTATAGTCGCCTCGCGACTTTAGGATACCCGTTACTCAGTTTAATTATATTATTAACAATATAATATATTATTAATAATATTAATAATATTACAATCGGTTAGGTAATCGACCCTATTGATTTTAATTCAGATGACTTGAGAAACGCATAAAATTTTCATACAAAATCATATTTACAGCGTATTTTTGACCGATCGTCCCTATGGGAGCTATACGATATAGTCGTCCGATTTGGATGAAACTTAGTCAATATGTTTATATTATTGACAGATATATTCTGTGTAAGTTTCACTTCGATTGGTTGGCCAACGCAAAAGTTATTCATATAAATTCATATTTGGAGCGTATTTTTGACCGATTGTCCCTATGGGAGCTATATGATATAGTTGTCCGATTTGGATCAAACTTGGTCAGTATACGTAATCCCTAGACGTGTACTTTCTGTGTCTTTGGTTTAGATAGCATTACTAACAAAAAAGTTTTCTATACTAAAACATGCTATTTTTACCTGTTTTTACCTTTGTATGCACATAGAAAGCCCTAAAGTGGGCGTGTCAAAAAACAAAAGCAAACTTGTACTGCTTGGGCATTTTATCTTTCGTTTGCGACCACTCGGGTCTTTCTAGCTCTTATAGTCTCTGAGATCCTTTTGTTCACACAGACGGACAGACGGACAGACGGACGGACGGACAGACGGACAGACGGACATGGCTATATCGATTCGGCTAGTCATGCTGATCAAGAATATATATACTTTATGGGGTCTGCCATGTCTCCTTCTCCCTGTTACATACATTGCAACGAATACAATATACCCTTTTACTCTACGAGTAACGGGTATAATTACACAATGCTTTCTTACCTTTAATTAAATTAGGGATACAATCAGTGTTGCTTATATTAACAATGTCGTTTCTATTACATATTTTTACATTATTAAGTTCTTTACAATTTTTAGCAATTTCATAAAATTCTGAATTTAATTGGAATATTTCTTTGTTTTTTTAATGGATTATGAGAAATTTTTTTTTTTTAAAGGTTTTAATATTACATTTTGGTAATTCTTTTTGGGTTACGGATTTTTAGGTATTTTTAGACCCCGTTGTGAAGAACGTCTTCACATACAGAGGGGCGGGCGCCCTTTTTTATTATTGGTTTATTAGTTTTAAGTCATGAATTATATTTATATTTTAAAATAAAAAATAAGAACATGAAATATAGCAAGGAGCTAAGAGAAAAAAAAAGAGTTATCAGTCAGATAAACCCCAGAGGGAGGGAAAAAATAAGGAGGGGTTAAGAACGGCAACCCGCTAGCGACAAACCACCGGCAGAGCAGCGGTAAAACCAACGACGCACACACACAACAACTTACATGGAGATCAACATCGAAAGAAAACGCAAAACAAACGAAACCATGGCGACGCCGCACAGCAGAAAACAACGACGCCGGCAGCGAACGAGAGCAAGCGGCAGAGAGAGAGGCAGCAGCCAGGCAGCAGGGCGCCGCGCAGCAGAAAACAACGACGCGGGCAGCGAACGAGAGCAAGCGACAGAGGGAGAGACAGCAGCCAGGCAGCAGGCGCCGCGCAGCAGAAAACAACGACGCGGGCAGCGAACGAGCGCAAGCGACAGAGAGAGAGAGGCAGCAGCGAAGCAGCGGACGAAAACGATAGCGAGCGACACAGCAGCAAAACAGCGACGCTGGCAGCGAGCAAGAACAAACAGAGGGAAGCGGAACATCGTGACGTCGGCAGCCAAAGCGAGACGCAAAACGGCACGCGACAAATGAGAGCGCGCTGCCGCTGATCTTGCTGGCAGAGGACGCTTAGAAGCGATTAGCATAATTTACGCTCGAGCACTTGGTTCTTGACCACAGCAAGAGGACGACGCATTTCGATCGACAGAGGCGACAACACCGAAAGATGCATAAGCAGGTAAGCGTGGTTGCCAGTTAGGGAGGTTAGGTTAGGTCAGGTTTGTGTAAGACGGTGCGTGGAGGAATAGACATATAAGTGAAAGCAAATTGAAAATAAAACGGAACAGTGCAACGAAAATACACGGCTTAGCAATTACCCAGTTTACCAACGACGACGCACAGTGGGACACATAAGCAAATTACTGCGTTTTACGCAGATATTTGCCGACGCAACGGACAGTGGAATCTAGCACGTTTTACGTGCAGATAACCATCGACGACGCACAGTGGGACAGATAGGCAAATTACTGCGTTTTACGCGGATATTTGCCAACACAACGGACAACGAGATCTAGCACGTTTTACGTGCAGATAACCATCGACGACGCACAGTGGGACAGATAGGCAAATTACTGCGTTTTACGCAGATATTTGCCGACACAACGGACAACGAGATCTAGCACGTTTTACGTGCAGATAACCATCGACGACGCACAGTGGGACAGATAGGCAAATTACTGCGTTTTACGCGGATATTTGCCAACACAACGGACAACGAGATCTAGCACGTTTTACGTGCAGATAACCATCGACGACGCACAGTGGGACAGATAGGCAAATTACTGCGTTTTACGCGGATATTTGCCGACGCAACGGACAGTGGAATCTGCACGTTTTACGTGCAGATAACCGTCGACGACGTACAGTGGGCCATAGCCCAGTTTACTTGGACCAATGTAACGTACCCTCATCGTTGGTGTGCCAAAAGAAACTCTTTCCACTCAGCTGTATTTTCCCTAGAATAGTCGCTAATTACATCGCAGCGTCTATTCAGTCTCGCTCCATGGTTCCAGGTTTTATAAATTTCTTATAAAGAGGACTCCGGTAGACTGAGAAATACCCCAGCCTTAGAACTTCTTTACAAGTGGCGCCCGAGCAGGGACCCTGGAGCTTATTTTGAAGAAAAAAAAAGTAGAGAGAAAACATCTTTGATGGAATAAAAACCCACAAGTAGGGAATCATGAGGGGAAAGAGCAACATAACCTCAATGGCACGCGAGGCGCGAGTTTTTTGCATTACGTCTTCCTTGATTTTCTCCTCGTGTTTGTGCACACGCAAGGAATAGCCGAAAACGCAGAGACATAAAGAAAAGCCACATAGCAGAAAGCGAAGAGAACGAAGCAGTGAGAGAGTAGCAGAGAGCGCACCGAACAGGGATAGACAGAGAAGAGTTAGACGACCGAAGCCGAAGCCGAAACCGAACCCGAGTGGCAACGACGCGACGCCGGCAGCGACGCTGCCGCGGCCTATATAAGGCCGGTAACACAACGTGTCGAGATCATTCTTTGCTCGACACGCGAACCAAACACAGCACCATTGACTCAACATTTGCTAGAGCATTCCTCTAAGCAAGTCACTCTTTTCGGAATTCATCGCATCGTTTACTTCATCGCATCGTTGATACCTCATCGCATCGTTCATAATTCATCGCATCGTTTACACAGAGTATTCCTCTGGGCACATCGCATCGTTGATAATTCATCGCATCGTTCATAATTCATCGCATCGTTTACACAGAGTATTCCTCTAGACACATCGCATCGTTTATGATTCATCGCAACGTTTATAATTCATCGCATCGTTGATAATTCATCGCATCGTTTACACAGAGTATTCCTCTGGACACATCGCATCGTTCACTCCATCGCATCGCCTATAATTCATCGCAACGTTTATAATTCATCGCATCGTCTATAATTCATCGCATTGTTTACATAGAGCATTCCTCTAAGCAAACTATCGTTTATAATTCATCGCATCGTTTATATAGAGCATCCCTCTATATAAACTCGTCGCTTCGTCTTAATCATCGCTACGGTTCTCTGGGTCATCGCACAGTTTGCTAGAGCATTCCTCTAAGCAAACTATCGCTTGTAATTCATCGCATCGCTTATATAGAGCCTCCCTCTATATAAGCATTTCGCTTCGTCTTAATCATCGCTACGGTTCTCTGGGTCCTCGCACAGTTTGCTAGAGCATTCCTCTAAGCAAACTATCGGTTGTAACTCATCGCATCGCTTATATAGAGCCTCCCTCTATATAAGCATTTCGCTTCGTCTTAATCATCGCTACGGTTCTCTGGGTCATCGCACAGTTTGCTAGAGCATCCCTCTAGGCAAACTATCGTCTATAATTCATCGCAACGTTTATAATTCATCGCATCGTCTATAATTCATCGCATTGTTTACATAGAGCATTCCTCTAAGCACATCGGTTATAATTCATCGCAACGTTTATAATTCATCGCATCGTCTGGGTCATCGCACAGTTTGCTAGAGCATCCCTCTAGGCAAACTATCGTTTATAATTCATCGCATCGTTTATATAGAGCATCCCTCTATATAAACCCGTCCCTTCTTTTTAATAATCCCCCCCCTTTTTTTTTTCTTCCAAAATTTTTTTAAAAAATTCCCCTAGCAACTTGTTTTAATTATCGCTCGTTTATATAGGCATCCCTCTATATAAACTCGTCGCTTCGTCTTAATCATCGCTACGGTTCTCTGGGTCATCGCACAGTTTGCTAGAGCATCCCTCTAGGCAAACTATCGTTTATAATTCATCGCATCGTTTATATAGAGCATCCCTCTATATAAACTCGTCGCTTCGTCTTAATCATCGCTACGGTTCTCTTGGTCATCGCACAGTCTGCTAGAGCATCCCTCTAAGCAAACTATCGTTTGTAATTCATCGCATCACTGATAAAGAGGCACCTCCGGATCATCGCATTAAGGGACTTTCCATATCGCCGACGGCGAGTTTCTCACTCGACACACGACCGAACTACTGTAACGTAGTTGGACCATGAGCAAACACAGTTGGGTTAGTTATCGTCGCAAGAACGAACTAGAAGCAATATTAGCGGAGTTCAATATTGACACGACAGGCACCGTAGAGGAGCTACGCCGACGCCTTTCAGTGTTTATTGGCCGTGAGGACTTACCCACCGCCACACGACAACGCTTGGACGAGCTGGCGGAGGCGTACGGGCCACGGTCCACACCAGATTCGCGATCACCTAGCCCTAGTAGACCCAAAGAGGAACGAGGGGAGGTGGAGCCAGCTACGGGAGTGAGCTTAACGGTACCCCCGCGACAGGCACCGAAGCGAATAATGAACGACGTCAACCCAGGGCAACCGGAACCATCCCCGATGGACAAGCATCGAGACGAACCCTCGTATGCCGGGCTGGCACAACAACTCCAGAAGTGGAGAATCACCTTCAATGGAAGAACGGACGCCCTCCGCTTCATAGAACAACTAGAGGAGAGAGCTGTTGCTTACCAAGTAGACATGGATTGCTTGCCCCGAGCTATGCCAGAATTCCTGACCGGTCGCGCCGAGGATTGGTTTCGAGGAAGTGGACTACAGAGCGCTACGTGGTCAATGTTTCGTCGGAGTTTCACCGACTTCTTCCTGCCGCCTCGATATTTCTCACGGCTGGGCGATGAGATTAGAGCAAGGACCCAGAGGGAGAAGGAACCCTTTCAGGACTACCTGATCGACATAAAGATCAGGATGCAAAGGGCCGGATTGAGCGAGACAGAACAGCTTGACCGGATCTATGACAACATGCTACCTGATTACCGGCTATACACCAAGCGCACCGAGGTTGACACCATAGCAGCCTTGACTCGGATGGCTCTGACTTACGAGGAGTTGCGGAGTCTGGAGGCTCAACGCGCAACTAGACACAACGGAACGGGGTCAGGTCACGTAAATCCGTTTCGTAACCCCCCTACTCCACCCGGTACAGAGACGACGCACCGTTCCATCACGAATGCCACGGCGGATCGCATCGATGTCACACGAGCTTGCCGACGGTGCGGAGAGATAGGGCATTTTCAGAACAGTTGCCGAGCTCGCCCGATGCTATTCTGTTGGGAATGCGGACACAGAGGAACACGAACAGTAGAGTGTTGCCGACGACAGCAGCAGGGAAACGGCCAGCGTCTCCCGGGCCAGAGGGACCGCCCGGGGACGGATCATCCGCCGTCCCAACAATAGACAAGGAACTAAGCATCACTGCGGGCCGGGTTACCGCCCCGGTCTGGGTGGCCGGATGGCCGATGGACGGAACCATCGACACCGGAGCCACAAGGAGCTTCGTCAGCACCGCAGCGGCAGCATACCTCCGGCCCCAATGCAAGGAGCGGAGGGTATACACGACGATCACACTAGCCGACGGCACCACCAGAGTATTGGATAAGGTAATCCTGGCAGAAATTCACCTAGGCACCAAGAAAGTAACATTACCGTTACTCGTCCTGCCCACCGAAGTGGACGAGCTGATCTTGGGCCTAGACTACTTGCGGGCGATAGGAGCAACACTTCAGTGCGGGGAATACAAGCTGAGATTCGGAGAAGGAATAGAGACGGAGGTCGCGAAGACACCAGTGCTCTCGGAGGCCGTCACTGAACCTACCCAAGGAGGAGCCGTGCGCCGTAGCACGCAACCGGAGGCGACTCCAGCCGAGGAGTTGGGAACGGGAACGACAACCGAAGCACTGGGAATGGATTCCACCGACACGTGTCTAACGTCAGCATCCGCGGCACGCAACATGACTGCTACAGCGGGCCGAATAGACCCGGACATACCCGAAGAGCTGTGCCAGGCCGATATGCGCACGGATCCCCTCTCCAACCCACACGTAGTCCAGTTCTTAGAACACGAACTAGGGAAGTTTGCGGCGTTGCACGGAACCACGTCAATCACCGAACATCGTATTACGATGCGGGATGACAGGCCCATTAAACAACGCTACTACCCAAAGAACCCAGCCATGCAGCAAGTTATCAACGACCAGGTGGATGACTTGTTACGCCAAGGATGCATCGAGCCATCTAGGAGCCCCCACAGCGCACCAATCGTCCTCGTGCGCAAGAAAAACAACCAATGGCGCATGTGTGTGGACTATCGCCAATTGAACGAGCGATCAATCCCCGATGCGTATCCACTGCCACGAATGAACCACATCTTGGAACGCCTACGGAATGCCAAATTCATCTCTACGTTGGATCTCAAGAATGGATACTGGCAAATCCCCATGGCAAAGGACAGCCGGGAATGCACCGCGTTTACGGTACCTGGCCGAGGCTTATTTCAATGGAAAGTCATGCCGTTCGGACTTCACTCTGCACCAGCGACGTTTCAAAGGGCACTTGATGGTATCATCGGCCCAGACATGGAACCATTTGCTTTTGCGTACCTGGACGACATCGTAGTGGTGGCATCGACGTTGGACAAACATATGGAAGTGCTGAGAGAAGTGTTCAGGAGGCTACATCGAGCGAACCTACGCCTGAACCCCGAGAAGTGCCTGTTCTTTAGAAGAAGGCTCACGTACCTGGGACATGTCATAAGCGAGGCTGGTATTCACACGGATCCCGAGAAGATCGAAGCGGTGCAAAATTTGAAGCCCCCGTCGACACTCAAAGAACTAAGGCAGTGCATTGGCCTAGCCTCATGGTACCGCCGGTTCGTGCCAAACTTCGCAGACATAGTCCAACCCATGACAATACTTCTCCGGAAGGGTCAAAAGTGGGAGTGGGATCAACCGCAACAGCAGGCATTCGAGGAGCTAAAGGCGAAATTAGTGCAGGCGCCAGTACTAGCATGTCCCGACTTCAACCAGCGGTTCACACTACAGACAGATGCGAGCGACTATGGCCTAGGAGCGGTATTAACACAAGAAATCGATAACCAGGAAAGAGTGGTCGCGTACGTGAGCAGGCGGTTAGCCAAGGAAGAGATGAACTACAGCGCAACGGAAAAGGAATGTTTAGCCATCGTCTGGGCCATACGGAAGCTAAGATGTTACCTGGAAGGGTACCATTTCACCGTGATAACCGACCATCTAGCGCTAAAATGGATGAATTCAATAGAAAATCCTTCGGGGAGGATCGCCAGGTGGACGCTGGAACTGCAACAGTACCAATTCGACGTTCAGTACAGGAGAGGGAAGCAGAATGTGGTTGCGGATGCACTTTCGCGACAACCGACGGAGACACTGCACAGCGCGCAAGAGGAGACACCCACTTGTCAATGGTGGCAGCAACGGATGAAAGCTGTGAAGGAAGATCCGAAGCAGTTTCCGGACTACCTCGTGACCAACAACCAACTCTATCGCCACTTTGGAAGCCGTCCCGCAGAAGAGGAACATACTCAGTGGAAACTTTGCGTCCCCAAGGAACACCGTCTACGAGTACTCCAGGAATGCCACGATAAACCAACGGCTGGCCATCTCGGCATCCGGAAGACGGTGACCCGAGTGGCTCAACGCTATTACTGGCCTGGATACTTTCGAGACGTTACCCGTTACGTACGACGATGCGAGTCTTGCCAGAAATACAAGGCCAGTCAGCTACAGGCAGCCGGAAAGATGTTGACGCGACAGGTCGACGGACCGTTCCACACAGTGTGCGCAGACTTCGTAGGCCCCTTGCCAAGGTCTAAGATGGGAAACACAATGCTATTAGTTCTGTTCGACCATTTCAGCAAATGGGTCGAACTCATTCCACTGCGACGAGCGACATCATCGACTCTAGAAAAGGCAATCAGAGAAAGAATCATCAGCCGGTTTGGGACCCCGAGACGGATGGTCTGCGACAACGGGACCCAATTCACCAGCAAAGCATTCCGCAACTTCCTTCAACAGGCAGGAATCGAGGTCCAATACACCGCACCGTACAGCCCGAACCAGAACCCGACAGAACGAGCAAACCGAACTGCGAAGACGATGATCGCACAATACCTGGATGGACATCAGAACACATGGGACACACTACTCCCGGAGTTTAGCCTGGCCATCAACTCGAGCGTGTCCGACACGACCGGGTATAGCCCCGCGTTCATGGTACAAGGCCGTGAACCGCGACTGCCAGGAGCTCTCTTCGAGGAAGTCACCCCAGGGACAGGACAACCGGCTCTATCGATTCAGGAGAAGGCGGATCGACTGCGAGAGACGTTCCAGATAGCCCAAGCAAACGCACAGAGGGCAACACTCGAGCAGAGTCGCCACTACAATTTGCGGCGGAGAGACTGGAGGCCAGCCGTAGGAAGTCAGGTACTGGTACGCACGCATTTCCTGAGTAAGGCGGCCGAAGGGTTCGCTGCAAAACTGGCCCCGAAGTTCATCGGACCCTTTAGAGTGGTCAAATTCTTGTCACAGAACGTCGTACGACTCCAGCTCGTAGGAGGACGACAGCGACGCACCGCGAACATCGCAGACCTCAAGGTATACCATGAGCCACCGGAACCCGCCCTGAACGAACATCGTTAGATTAAGCTACCAATGTATAGATTAAGATCCAAGCTCCCGCACCGAATAGGCAGGATAACCTTTAAGATAGTACTAAGCTTACCGAATCATTTCAGTCGAACCAACATAAGATGCCGGAGACACACGCAAGCGAGGAACCCAAGGACCCACGACCCCCACCCACATACGGCGCCAGGACTATCATGGCCCTCGAACAGCTCCAACTGAGCGACTGGGCCCTGGACCCCGCCATCAACACCGCTCGGGCCAAGGCCAGGTCGCGGGCACATCGTACAAGGCTGTGGGTTAGTCACCATTACCCCCACATCGGCGAAGAGGCACAACCACCCATCACCATGGAGGACCTCTTCCCCAGCTACTGCGGCTACACGGTGTTCCTAGAACGTCAAGGCGCCCTATGCCGCCGAATAGGCGGGACGGAAGAGGCCAGAGCAGAGGCGGAGTCCTCTAAGACCTCCACCCCGACGCCACCACCCTTCGAAGGAGTCACGCCGGAGTGGACGATCTCCGACACCATGGAGGAGCCCAGGAGCGTAGAGGCCGGGGAGGAAGAGGGCGTGGAGGAACGTTCCCCGATGCCGGAGCAGGTCCTCCTACCCTGCGCCGACGACCGCTACGGGGAACTCACCAACCGATCAGCAACGGGCGCGAGTGGTACAGCAGTCGAGCGGGAGGAACCCCAAATCGAACAGGGTTCGGACGTCGAACGGTGGGTAGCGCCCCCACAAGACTGGCGCACCGACGGGAGCCCGCTGCCGAGTTCGCTAGTGGAGCGACTCCAAGCCCAACTGGCCAGTGGACCGCCGAGGGTGGCCAAATTTCTTATGACGGCGGCTGGACACCGGTACCAGGTGGCCCGGAACATGGCAGGCCGCTACACCGTAAAGTATCGCGGCCCGGAGTAAGGGGGGGGTGTGAAGAACGTCTTCACATACAGAGGGCATGGAGCCCAATTGTTATTATTGGTTTATTAGTTTTAAGTCATGAATTATATTTATATTTTTAAGAACATGAAATATAGCAAGGAGCTAAGTGAACAAAACAGAGTTATCAGTCAGATATACCCTAGAGGAAGGGAATAGATTAGGCAGGGTATAGAACGGCAACCCGCTAGCGACAAACCACCGGCAGAGCAGCGGTAAAACCAACGACGCACACACACAACAACTTACATGGAGATCAACATCGAAAGAAAACGCAAAACAAACGAAACCATGGCGACGCCGCACAGCAGAAAACAACGACGCCGGCAGCGAACGAGAGCAAGCGACAGAGGGAGAGACAGCAGCCAGGCAGCAGGCGCCGCGCAGCAGAAAACAACGACGCGGGCAGCGAACGAGAGCAAGCGACAGAGGGAGAGACAGCAGCCAGGCAGCAGGCGCCGCGCAGCAGAAAACAACGACGCGGGCAGCGAACGAGCGCAAGCGACAGAGAGAGAGAGGCAGCAGCGAAGCAGCGGACGAAAACGATAGCGAGCGACACAGCAGCAAAACAGCGACGCTGGCAGCGAGCAAGAACAAACAGAGGGAAGCGGAACATCGTGACGTCGGCAGCCAAAGCGAGACGCAAAACGGCACGCGACAAATGAGAGCGCGCTGCCGCTGATCTTGCTGGCAGAGGACGCTTAGAAGCGATTAGCATAATTTACGCTCGAGCACTTGGTTCTTGACCACAGCAAGAGGACGACGCATTTCGATCGACAGAGGCGACAACACCGAAAGATGCATAAGCAGGTAAGCGTGGTTGCCAGTTAGGGAGGTTAGGTTAGGTCAGGTTTGTGTAAGACGGTGCGTGGAGGAATAGACATATAAGTGAAAGCAAATTGAAAATAAAACGGAACAGTGCAACGAAAATACACGGCTTAGCAATTACCCAGTTTACCAACGACGACGCACAGTGGGACACATAAGCAAATTACTGCGTTTTACGCAGATATTTGCCGACGCAACGGACAGTGGAATCTAGCACGTTTTACGTGCAGATAACCATCGACGACGCACAGTGGGACAGATAGGCAAATTACTGCGTTTTACGCGGATATTTGCCAACACAACGGACAACGAGATCTAGCACGTTTTACGTGCAGATAACCATCGACGACGCACAGTGGGACAGATAGGCAAATTACTGCGTTTTACGCAGATATTTGCCGACACAACGGACAACGAGATCTAGCACGTTTTACGTGCAGATAACCATCGACGACGCACAGTGGGACAGATAGGCAAATTACTGCGTTTTACGCGGATATTTGCCAACACAACGGACAACGAGATCTAGCACGTTTTACGTGCAGATAACCATCGACGACGCACAGTGGGACAGATAGGCAAATTACTGCGTTTTACGCGGATATTTGCCGACGCAACGGACAGTGGAATCTGCACGTTTTACGTGCAGATAACCGTCGACGACGTACAGTGGGCCATAGCCCAGTTTACTTGGACCAATGTAACGTACCCTCATCGTTGGTGTGCCAAAAGAAACTCTTTCCACTCAGCTGTATTTTCCCTAGAATAGTCGCTAATTACATCGCAGCGTCTATTCAGTCTCGCTCCATGGTTCCAGGTTTTATAAATTTCTTATAAAGAGGACTCCGGTAGACTGAGAAATACCCCAGCCTTAGAACTTCTTTACGCCCGCCTTACCGCCCCCGCAAATTGTAAAAAACCTCGGTCACCTCGGAAAAAATTGATGTTTTAAGCAAATATCTCAGTAACTATAGCACTTAGGAATACCATTTTTGGTATGTAAGTTGCTAGAGACAGCATAAATGCATTGTCATTAAAATTTTTGGACTGCCACGCCCCGTTTTCCCACAAGAATGAAATAATTTTCAAACTTTAATGCCATTTTAAAGGCATTTGCACTTATCGTACGGTATTGTAATTTCAAATTCGTTTGGAGACAAAGTATCACAAACTATCCTGAAAGTTGCATACAAATCGGACAATAAACAAAAGAGCTAGACACGTAACAAAGTTTACAATTGCACGCAATGTCAATGCATGTGTGCAAGCGAGACAGAAACATATAAACATGTGAGCGAACGTTTTCGCTGCTTGTGTAGCGACAGCGCTGCTCGCGGACGATGCACGCACATGTATGCATACCATACGATTTATCATATATCGATGTTCAATACGATAGTAATTATAATTGCGATATGATATCGAATGTGATAATTGGTCATTATGTCCATATCTATATCGATATATCGTATTTGAATTCAGTTGTTGATAATATCGATATTTGATTTGATGTGATATTTTAATTAATATCGATATCGGCATTTTCTTGGCGATTTGCATCCCTATTACCAACTGATGGTTTTGTTTCAAAGTGTTGTTTGCAAATACTATGAGTACGGGGTCTTTTACAGTCGGCTAGCTCGACTGTAGCCTTTCTTACTTGTTACAAGATAAATTAGTGTACTTTTGTTATGTAGAATAGACACATCTGAGAATTCCAACATTTCATCTACTGAAAGGAGAGGCATTCTATTTTTGTTAAATATTTTTAGACCCCGTAATCTAAAAAAGAGTATAGGGGTCTATTAGGTTTGTCTGAAGCGAAATGTGCGTAACAGGCAGAAGGAGGCGTGGCCGACCCCATAAAGAATATATATTCTTGATCAGCATCAACAGCCGAGACGATATAGCAATGTCCGTCTGTCCGTCTGTCTGTCTGCCTGTCTGTCTGTCTGTCCGTCCGTATGAACACCTGGATCTTCTAAACTACAAAAGCTAGAGCTTCCAAATGTGGAATGAAAGTCCGTCTATATGTCAGGCAGGTTAAGTTTATTTCAAATTTTTGCCACGCCCCCTACCGCCCACGCAAATTATAAGAAACTTTTTTCTCATCACCATAACTTGAAAACGATTAAAGCTGGAGAGAAAAAATTCACACATTATGTGTATGGTACCATTATAACTATCCTCATCAAGTTTGTTTCGAATCGGACAACTATAGCCTATAGCTCCCATAGGACAAATCGGTCGAAAATTGGTGATTTGTATGGAGACATGAAGTTTTACTTGAGCGATTGAGACCAAACTAACACATTATGTGTATGATGCCATTGTTACTGTCCTAACCAGCTTTGGTCCGAATCGGACAACTATAGCCTATAGCTCCCATAGGACAAATCGGTCGAAAATTGGTGATTTGTATGGAGACTTGAAGTTTTAGTTGAGCGATTGCAACCAAACTAACACATTGTGTGTATGGTACCATTATAAATATCCTCACCAAGTTTGGTCCGGCTGTGACAGCTATAGCCTATAGCTCCCATAGGACAAATCGGTCGAAAATTGGTGATTTGTATCGAAAAACGCGCACTAGAAGGAGTACGGGGTCTTTTACAGTCGGCTCGCTCGACTGTAGCTTTTCTTACTTGTTTTAATTTCGTTTAGCTCTGCATCATTTAAAATAATAGAGTTAATCATGTTTACTTTGGCCCATTGAATGGCGTATCGGATATTAATGACTTCTTCTTTTATGAGTCGGACTTGGTTTTGTAGGCTAACTGCTAGACCGTTACTGAAAGAACTATCTTTTTCAATTGAATTTGTTATATCGTTGGATACTTTAGTGAGTTTATTAAGTCTGTCCTCAAGTTGTTTATTTACGATTACTTGTTGATTGTTATTTGTTATCAAGTTATTAAGATTTTGTTCTATCATAATTAAATCATTATGATCGGGGCTTCCTGCGACATATTTCCAGGCAGATCCGATCCAATCTATTGATCGGGCTTGCCTTTTTATTAAAAGAGGAGGTGATGGCGTTAATTTGACTTTGTGTTTGAGAAATTTCATGTTTGAGCGTGTTATAAAGATTGTTAGAACGGAAATCGATAATGTGGCTATTTAAGTTATCCAGCGCATCTTGGATTTGATCCAAGTTAACAACATGAACGATTCTAGTGACAGATGTTTGAATCTTCCCGATTCCCTTGTAAATGGATATGGTCTGGGCGTCGGTATGGTTGGTTATTTCGATGAATCCACATGAGAGAGTGGGTAACATAAGGAGAAGTAGGAACATTCTGTAAAGGATTAGGAGTTCTTAATATTGCTTTTGTGAACGATTCTATATTTTTCTGTTAAAACTGTTGTGCTTCTATCTTCTTTGACAATTTCTTTTTTAAATCTTGGGGTGAGTTTAGATCCTAGTCTTGTATTACATTTTACAAAAATTTCCTGACCTATTTCATACTGTTTAATTTCCTTTCGAACCTTATTATGGTTTCCTAAATCAGCGACCTGTTTTTGTTTTAGTTTGTCAATAAGGTCTTGTCTGCTTTTTTCGTACTGTTCTGGGGTAGTAGTTATGTTCCGTCCGAAAAAAACGTCCAGCGGTCTTTTATTCGTTACAGAGTGTATTGAGTAATTGTATTCATAAATTGCCCTATCTAAAAGGTCTTCAAAATTTTGGTATTCTTGCTTGGTTTTAATGCACCTCATCAATTCGGAGAGTGTGGAGTGGAATCTTTCAACTTGACCGTTGACAGCGCTCTTGTATGGTGGAGCCTTGAAAATTTGGATATTTAATTGATCTTGTAACATAAAGATTATGGTCTCAGAGTTTAGGGATTTTTCGTTATCCATAACGACGAACTTGGGGATGCCATAATAGAATAGGATATCGTGGAGAGGTTTTTTAATGTCGACTATGGCTTTTGATTTTATAATTCTTCCTTGAGCGAGCTTTGAAAATTTGTCTATTGCAGTTAGTACTAGCATCTTCTCTGTTGAGTAAATGTCGATATGAATTATATGTCCAGGATACGGGGGAATCGGGGTTTCTTTAAGTTCTGGATTTGGGGGGTGTCTATCATATTTTTGTTCCTTGCAGACTTGGCATTGTTTAACTAGATTCGAGATTTTGTTACCCATTTTTGGGAAATAGAACTTTTCAAGTAGCTGAATTCTATTTTCTTGTGCATTTCGATGAGCCCTATTATGGAGCTTAAGAATTTCTTCTTCTTGCTCAGTATCATTAGTGAGGTCTTTAACTTGTATTGATGTGAACCTGATTTTAATATTTTTGAAGTGGTCGCAATAAATGTTTTGAATTTTACCCATAATGTCTTCTGTCGTGAGAATACCGTTTATGACAGAAGGGTTGAGGTGTTTTTTTAACAACTGAAGGAGATCGTTATTAGTATAATCTTGTCTTGTAATGACGTGTCTGTGGAAAGTAGGAAATGGGAGACTGAACTGGTAGTCTGAATTTTGCCCTTTTCGAATAAATATTTGATTTTTAAATGAATTAATAGGAACTTCAATGCTGGGAATTAGGTGTTCCGAGGAACTCTCTGCACTATGCTGGGTTGTTGTTGAATTGATTTGAGTGACCCTTGATAATGCGTCGGCAACGATATTACTAGAGCCTGGTTTGTAGAGGAGCTCGTAATTATATTCTTCTAAATAAGATTTCCATCTTTTTATTCGAGCATTCCCGTTCCAGCTGCTAAGGGAATAAGTTAGGGGCTGATGATCTGTAAAGATTTTAACTTTTGATTTACCGTAAAGGTAATTTTTGAGTGCTTTCAGGGCCCATACTATTGCTAACATTTCTTTTTCATTGGTAGCATAGTTTTCTTCGGCTTTGGAAAGCGTTCTTGAGAGGAATGAAATGGGTCTCTTATCTTGGGATAAGACGGCACCAATGGCGAAGTTTGAAGCGTCGGTTGTGAGATGATATTCTTTCTTGGGGTCAGGAAAGTGAAGGATCACTTCATTAGAAATCAGAGCGTTTTTTTATTTTTTTTTAAGAGCTTCTATTGCATTGGAATCGAAATTAACAATTTTTTTTGCGGATTCTTTCTTGGACATTCGTCCATCTTCCCCTCTTAAAAGGGAGCTAAGTGGTTTTGCCAGTTTAGCGAAATCTTTGATAAACCTCCTGTAATACCCAGCTAGACCTAGAAACGCTCTTAGTTCCTTTAAAGTCTTTGGTTGTGGGTAATCAACTATTGCTTTTACTTTTGATGGGTTAGTTTCGATGCCTTTATCGCTTATAACAAAGCCTTGTTTTTAAAGAAATCACATTTGTCTAGTTGGCATTTGATTTCGCTTTTGGACTATTGCTTTTACTTTTGATGGGTTAGTTTCGATGCCTTTATCGCTTATAACAAAGCCAAGGAATTCCACCTTGTTTTTAAAGAAATCACATTTGTCTAGTTGGCATTTGATATTCGCGTTTTGGAAAGTTTTGAAAATTGTGAGTGATTGTGAGTATGAGATTCACTGTCTTTGCTGAAGACAATGATGTCATCTATATAGATGAAACAAATTTTCCCGATATATTCGTGTAGAATGTCGTCGAGAGCACGCTGGAATATTGCAGGTGCGTTTTTTAACCCGAAAGGTAGTCGTGTAAACTCGAATTTTCCATTGTTAATGGAGAAGGCTGTTTTTTTACCCGTTACTCGTAGAGTAAAAGGGTATATTGTATTCGTTGCAATGTATGTAACAGGGAGAAGGAGACATGGCAGACCCCATAAAGTATATATATTCTTGATCAGCATGAGTAGCCGAGTCGATATAGCCATGTCCGTCTGTCCGTCTGTCCGTCCGTCCGTCTGTCCGTCTGTGTGAACAAAAGGATCTCAGAGACTATAAGAGCTAGAAAGGCCCGAGTGGTCGCAAATGAAAGATAAAATGCCCAAACAGTACAAGTTTGCTTTTGTTTTTTGACACGCCCACCTTAGGGCGTTCTATGTGCATACAAAGGTAAAACCAGGTAAAAATAGCTTGTTTTAGTATAGAAAACTTATTTGTTAGCAATGCTATCTAAACCAAATTGACACATAAAGTACACGTCTAGGGAGTACATATACTGACCAAGTTTGATCCAAATCGGACAACTATATCGTATAGCTCCCATAGGGACAATTGGTAAAAAATACGCTCCAAATATGAATTTATATGAATAACTTTTGCGTTGGCCAATCAATCGAAGTGAAACTTACACAGAATATATCTTTCAATAATATAAACATATTGACTAAGTTTCATCCAAATCGGACGACTACATCGTATAGCTCCCATAGGGACAATCGGTCAAAAATACGCTCTAAATATGAATTTATGTGAATTACTTTTGCATTGGCCAAGCAATCGAAGGGAAACTTACACAGAATATATCTGTCAATAATATAAATATGTTGACCAAGTTTCATTCAAATCGGACGACTATATCGTATAGCTCCCATAGGGACGATCGGTCAAAAATACGCTGTAAATATGAATTTGTATGAAAATTTTCTGCGTTTCTCAAGTCATCTGAATTAAAATCAATAGGGTCGATTACCTAAACGATTGTACTATTACTAATATTATTAATAATATATTATATTGTTAATAATATAATTAAACTGAGTAACGGGTATACTAAAGTCGCGAGGCGACTATAGCATTCTTTCTTGTTTCTATATCGGATTCTTTAAGTGGGATTTGATGAAATCCACTTTTGAGATCTAGAACATAGAAAATTTTGTTGTTACCCAATTGGGCCAAAACTTCATTGATCTCTGGTATTGGGTATTTGTCAGCGATAGTGACTGTGTTTAGTTTTCGATAATCTATTGCAACTCTGTATTTTTTAGACCCCGTACTCTAAAAAAGAGTAGAGGGGTCTATTAGGTTTGTCTGAAGCGAAATGTGCGTAACAGGCAGAAGGAGGCGTGGCCGACCCCATAAAGTATATATATTCTTGATCAGCATCAACAGCCGAGACGATATAGCAATGTCCGTCTGTCCGTCCGTCTGTATGAACACCTGGATCTTTTAAACTACAAAAGCTAGAGCCACCAAATTTGGAATGAAAGTCCGTTTGCTTCGCGAGCAGATCAAGTTTATTTCGAATCTTTGCCACGCCCCTTACCGCCCCCGCAAATTGTAAAAAACTATGGTCACCTCGGAAAAAATTGATGTTTCAAGCAAATATCTCAGTAGCTATAGCACTTAGGAATACCATTTTTGGTATGTAAGTTGCTAGAGACAGCATAAATGCATTGTCATTACAATTTTTGGACTGCCACGCCCCGTTTTCCCACAAGAATGAAATCATTTTCAAACTTCAATGCCATTTTTAAGGCATTTGCACTTATCGTACGGTATTGTTATTTCAAATTCGTTTGGAGACAAAGTATCACAAACTATCCTGAAAGTTGCATACAAATCGGACAATAAACAAAAGAGCTAGACACGTAACAAAGTTTACAATTGCACGCAACGTCAATGCATGTGTGCAAGCGAGACAGAAGCATATAAACATGTAAGCGAACGTTTTCGCTGCTTGTGTAGCGACTGCACTGCTTGTGTAGCGACTGCACTGCTTGCGGACGATGCACGCACATGTATGCATACGATACGATTTATATCGATATTCAATACCATAGTAATTATAATTGCGATATAATATCGCATGCGATATTTGGTCATTATGTCTATATCTACAGCGATATATAAACGTATTTAAATTCAGTTGTTGATATCGATATTTGATTTGATGTGATATTTTAATTAATATACATATTGCCATTTTCTTGGCGATTTGCATCCCTATTACAAACTGATGGGTTTGTTTCAAAGTGTTTTATTGCAAATACTATGAGTACGGGGTCTTTTACTGTCGGCTAGCTCGACTGTAGCCTTTCTTACTTGTTTTTTCCGTCAGCGTCTGATTTTTTTGTACAATCCATACTGGTGAATTGTATAGGGAGCGAGACGGGCGAATTATTCCGTCATCCTGCAGTTCTTTGATTTGTTTATTTTCTTCATCTTTTAGGGACATAGGGAACTGATAAAATTTCGAATAAATGGCAGAGTCTGTACTTGTTCTGATTTCTGCTTTAACTGTAGTAGTGTATGTAAGTTTTTTGTTGGGGTCTGCAAACAAATTTGGGTATTTTTTAAGCAACTCTCCTAAGTCTTTTTTCTGTTGTGGGCTTAGATGGTCTGTTCTAGGTGTTATGGCATTGATTGCATCATATTTCTTTTCTTTGATTCTAATGTGCAAGTTGTTTTTAATTATCATTATTCCTTTCTTGGGTTTTATTTCGGCGTCCATTTCGTTGAGACTATCGTTACCTATGATTGCGTCAAAAGAAGTCAACGTTGGCAAGAGGAAAAATTTGACATGAATATCGGGTTGATTAAAAAGATAGGCTATTTTATGGTGAGTGATTGAGACACTACCACCAACAGTGACTGCTTCAAATGGAGTTTGGTTTTGTGTTGGATTTGTAACATGTTGTGGTTTAATATAGTTTCTGTTAGAACCGGTGTCAATTAAAATTTTAAGAACTTTCCCCCTTCTTTACATTCGAAATAAGGTAAAGAGGAGTTAATTATTCTAAAAAATGCAAGTCGGCGTAATTTGTCGGTTGTTCATCGTATCCGTTAGTTTCTTCAGTTGGTTGTAGATATTCGTCTTATGTCTGTTCGAGGTCATGTTCATTCTCGTATTCAATATTTGCTTGTTCGTATTGGCTTTCGTTTGTTGCAATAGCATATGCTTCAGCTTGTTCCTGATTTGGATGGTCGTATTCGGCTGTCTGAATATTGAATGTTCGTTGTCTTTTGTCCGTCTGATTGAATGGTATCGGAGGTCTTTTCCCGAGCTCGAATTGTGGTCTGTTCATGTAATTGACCTGTCTTGACATAGTATTACGACCTATGTCCATTGGCTCTGGGCGCGGTTGAGGTTTAGAAGCAGTAGGTCGGGATGGGGCTCCTTGTGGGAGCTTAAAAGATTGTTGAGGAGTTTCGAAAGACTGTTGGCTGAAGGGCGCATGTTGTTGTGGTTGTGAATTGAAAGCTTGGGGAGGAATGAAATTTCGTCCGGTGTATTGGGTGTTCATGTTACGGGGTGGTAGGGGGGGATTTGGTCGTTGTCCGTATTGTGAAAATATTGGCCGTGGTCCTGGTAAAAGTCTTTGGTTAGGGTTATATGATCTTTGTTCGGTTCTAAAATTTGCGGGATTGTTTCTAGTATTCGCATGGACAGACCTAAAAAATGAAGTGCATTAGGAAGATTAACAGGTTCTTTTATTCCTAATAGGCGAGATAAGTCTCCTCGGAGACCGCGCACAAATGTGTCCAATGCTTTGTCACGATAGGATTTCTTCATTACTGTCTCTGCTTCTTGTCCTAGGCCCATGCAGTTGATTTTATTGAGAATGAGAGAGAGAGATGTTTGTAGACGACTTGGAAAAATTCTTCTACCGATTGGTTATTTCCTTGTACAATCGTGGTCATTTGGTACTCTAGTGTACCCAAGTCTCTTTTATCAGCAAAGTGTAGGGTAAGGCAGCTTGAAATGGCCTCCCAGTTCAAGGGGACATTGTAAGACTCGAGTGCCGTATTAGCATTTCCGGTAATCTTAGAGCGAATTGTGTGTAAAATACCGAAATATTTGGCACTACCTGAAAGATTGCCATAAATTTCTATGATCCTATCTATCCCTTTTTTCCATGAACTAAACTCCACTGGATCTCGAGAAAATTCCCTTATTCCTTTCACAATGTCTGGTATTTTGTCCAAGTCCGTTAGGTTTCCCCTATTTTCGGGACTTATTGTATAATTATTTGCATTTGCAAAATCCGACGTTTTGACAGTCAGTGATTGCAATAATGTGGGCAATTGCTGTCGTAAAATTTCCCCAACTTGGTTAGCTATTAATTCTTTAACTTGTTCGTCCATGTTTCTATTTTGCTGAAATTCTACTTGTCTTTGGTTCTGTCTTTGTTGTTGTTGTTCTCTAGCGTTATCACTTTGTTCTGTTTCACTTTCAAGATGTAAAACTGGGGGCCTTATTAAGTTATTGTGGTTCGCCATTCAATTTTAAATGAAAATTGTTCAAAATATTGTTACTGATTATGTGTAAAAATGATTATATTCTTTGTATTTTAGAGGATTGGACTTAATTATTAAATAATTAATTACTGAAGGAATTTTATTTCCCTATTTGTATTACGCTTGATAGATTTTGCTTGAGATATTAATTTTATTTTACTAATTTATATTCTATTATTATTTTGAACGAGGAATTTTTGAATTAAAATTCTTTTTCCTTATTTGCGCTACACGCATTAGTATTCTAATATTATTTTTTAATCTTGCTTTTAAGATTTTTTTTGCGATTTCACTTAAATTTGTATTAAACTATGTTTTACTTATCTGCGCTACACGCATTAGTATTCTAATATTATTTTAAATTTTTGTTTTAAGATTTCTTTTTCGATTTCACTTAAATTTGTATTAAAATTTGTTCTGCTTATTTGCGCTACACGCATTAGTATTCTGATATTATTTTTGATTTTCGTGTTTAAACTTTGTTTTTGATTTCACTTAAACACTAGCTTACGTGACTACAGTTGCTAAGTCCTCCTTCCCCAATCGTCCAGAAATGATCCTTTTTGGTTGTCCTACTAGGGTTCCAGATTCCATACACTGAGGTCCGCCGATGGGCAATCGTTTGATTAGAAAAAATCGCCAAATTATGCTTTCCAACTTATGATTGGGAGCCTTGTGTTATGTTAATAACGGATAATTATTTTTGACCGGTCGCGTAACTTAGAATCGTTTTGCTCTGTCGTTATCACTACCGCGTCTTTATCGAACAGATAATTACACTTAGTAGACGTTTTGCTCTTTCGTAGTATTATACTGTTCTTAAGCCCTAATAGTGAACTTAGAATGGTTTTGTTCTATCGTTGACACTATTAGGTCCCTGCTCGGGCGCCAGTTAAAATATGAAAATATTAAAACGTAGAATTGTAGCTGTTGCTTTATTCAAAGAGATATTTAAGACTAAATTTACAAGTTCAAGTTTGGCCCTAAAGAAGTGTCGCGGCGGTGACGACGTCGGCAGCGACGTCGATTGGTATGGGTAGCGGCAGAGCTGCAGCGGCAGAGCAGCAGCTCATGGCGTGATCGTTGGTTTTGTTTATTTCTTAGGAATTTGTTTGGAGGAGGAAACCGACCAGATGCTAGGTCAGCATAAAGTTACTATGTTGCAATGGGTAGCGGCCGTTGGCAGCAATTGCAATTGAATTGACAAATTTATGGGCTATTGACTTTTGTGTTATTAACTTGTATGTATTACATATACACACATACATTTGTATGTGCATACATACATATCAAATGTATATGTGTGTGTATACATACAATCAGATGTTTTTGTTTCAACGTGTTTTGTTGGAAGTATCAATTGATATACCCGTCTACCGATTTTATTAAAATGATCGGGAATAAATTGCAGAGAGTATTCTGTGGTCGGGCGTGCTCGACTGTACTTTTCTTTCTTTTTTTTAAGTCGTTTTGGAATACCTAAGAAACTAATCTATGACCAAGGTGGTGTGTTTTCCAGCAGTATATTTTAAGATTTCTGCAATCAATATGACATCCAATCGCATGTAACTTCCTCATAACAGTCGTCCGCCAATTCTCCTGTAGAACGACTACATTCACAACTTACCGAAATCTATAGAATAATCACCGACAAATTAACACGAAAAAACTCTTTCTGATACACAAAACACCCACCTTTCGATCTTTTCACTGGACGCACTCATCTATTTGAACAAACTATTAAATACGACAATAATCACGAATATTTACAAAAATTAAATTTCTTCCGATCAAAATTACTCCCCGTACTATAAACAACAAAGAAAAGTACAGTCGCGCACGCCCGACCGAAGAATACTCTCTGCATTTTATTCCCGATCATCTTAATAAAATCAATATCCGGGTATATCAATTGATACTTGCAACAAAACTCGTTGATACAAAAACATCTGATTGTATGTATACACATGCATACACACTTAACATTTTATGTATGCACGCACATATGTATGTGTGTATATGTTATACATACACAATTGGTTGGCACGGCCAGCATTCGCGGGCAGCGCTGCCGCTAGCAAGCAGCGAAAACGTTCGCTCACATGTTTGTATGTTTCTATCTCGCTTGCACACATGCATTGGCATTGCGTTCAATTATCAACTTTCTTACATGTCTAGCTCTTTTGTTTATTGTCCGATTTAGATGCAACTTTCAGGATAGTTTAATATATTTTGTCTTCAAACGAATGTGAAATAACAATACTGTACGATAAGAACATATGCCTTAAAATCGGCATTGAAGTTTGCAAATTATCTTATTTCTTGTGAGAAAAGGGGGCGTGGCAGTCCAAAATTTTTGATGACAATACAATTATACCGTCTCTAGGAATCTACATAACAAAATGGGTGTTCCTAAGTGCCATATTTACTGAGATATTCGCCTAAAACATCAATTTTTTACGAGGTGTTTCTAGTTTTTTGCTCATTGTGGGCGAACGGGGCGTGGCATCGGAAAAAAAAAAGATTCTTGTATTGACTGACTTAATATCGAGTCGATAGAGACCAAATTCAAACTTGTAGCTCTTACCATCTCTGAAATCTGTTTGTTCATACGGACAGACAGACAGACGGACGAGACGGACAGACAGACAGACGGACAGACGGACATGGCTATATCGACTCGGCTTGTGATGCTGATCAAGAATATATATACTTTATGGGGTCTGCCACGCCTCCTTCTGCCTGTTACATACTTTTCACAAACACAATATACTCTCTCTTGCAGAGAGTATAAAAAGAGTATAGGGGTCTATTAAGTTTGTCTGAAGCGAAATGTGCGTAACAGACAGAAGGAGACGTGGCCGACCCCATAAAGTGTATATATTCTTGAACAGCATCAACAGCCGAGACGATATAGCGATGTCCGTCTGTCCGTCTGTCTGTCTGTCTGTCTGTCCGTCTGTCCGTCCGTACGTCTGTCCGTCCGTCTGTATGAACACCTGGCTCTTCTAAACTACAAGAGCTAGAGCCACCAAATTTGGAATGAAAGTCCGTCTGCTTCGCGAGCAGATCAAGTTTATTTCAAATCTTTGCCACGCCCCCTACCGCCACCGCAAATTGTAAGAAACTTTTTCACATCACCATAACTTGAAAACGATTAGAGCTAGAGAGACCAAATTCACACATTATGTGTATGGTGCCATTATAACTATCCTCACCAAGTTTGGTCCGGCTGTGACAGTGTATTCCTAGGACAAATCGGTCGAATGGGTGATTTGTGGGACTAAGTTCTTGGCGTGCCCAACAACTGTGTGTATGGTACCTTATAAATATCCTCCTTTCGGATCGGTCAACTATAGCCTATAGCTCCCATAGGACAAATCGGTCGAAAATGGGTGATTTGTATGGAGACATAAAGTTTTAGTTGAGCGATTGCAACCAAACTAACACATTATGTGTATGGTACCATTAAAACTTTCCTCACCAATTTTGGTCCGGATCGGACAACTATAGCCAATAGCTCCCATAGGACAAATCGGTCGAAAATTGGTGATTTGTATGGAGACATGAAGTTTTAGTTGAGCGATTGCAACCAAACTAACACATTGTGTGTATGGTACCATTATAGCTATCCTCACCAAGTTGGGTCCGGGTCGGACAACTATAGCCTAAAGCTTCCATAGGACAAATCGGTCGAAAATTGGTGATTTGTAAGGAGACATGTAGTTTTAGTTGAGCGATTGCAACCAAACTAAGACATTATGTGTATGATGCCATTGTTACTGTCCTCACCAAGTTTGGTCAGGATCGGACAACTATAGTCTATAACTAGCATAGGACAAATCGGTCGAAGATTGTTGATTTGTATGGGAAAACGCGCACTAGATGGAGTACGGGGTCTTTTCCAGTTGGCTCGCTCGACTGTAGCCTTACTTGTTACTTTTTATGTATACTATTCATTGTACCTGAGCTTAGTTTAAACCAAAGGAGGACATTTTATATTACACTTTTTTTTTTATACTCTCTGCAAGAGAGAGTATATTGGGCTTGTGAAAAGTATGTAACAGGCAGAAGGAGGCGTAACCGACCCCATCAACAGCCGAGACGATACAGCAATGTCCGTCTGTACGAACACCTGGATCTTTTAAACTACAAGAGCTAGAGCAGCTGAATTTAGAATGAAAGATCGTCAGGCAGGTTAAGTTTATTTAAAATTTTTGATTATTAAAATTAAAATTAATTATTAAAAGTATCCTCACCAAATTTGGTCCAAATCGGACAACAACAACGTATAAAACAAATTTATCAAAAATGATGAATTTTTTAAACAAATTGTTTGTTTACACATGCTTGGAATATAAGACAGACGGACACACAGACATCGCTATATCGTCTCGGCTGTTGATGCTGATCAAGAATATATATACTTTATGGGGTCGGAAAAGCCTCCTTCTGCCTGTTATGCACATTTCGCTTCAGACAAACCTAATAGACCCCTATACTCTTTTTTAGAGTACGGGGTCTAAGAATCTTTTTTTTTCGGTGCCACGCCCCGTTCGCCCGCAATGAGCAAAAAACTAGAAACACTTCGTAAAAAATTGATGTTTTAGGCGAATATCTCAGTAACTGTGGCACTTAGGAACACCAATTTTGGTTTGTAGGTTCCTTGAGACGGCATAAATGCATTTTCATGAAAAATTTTGAACTCCCACGCCCCCCTTTCCCACAAGAAATAAAAAAACTTTCAAACTTCAATGCCGATTTTAAGGCATATGATCTTATCGTACAGTATTGATATTTCACATTCGTTTGAAGACAAAGTATATCAAACTATCCTGAAAGTTGCATATAAATCGGACTATAAGCAAAAGAGCTAGACACGTAACAAAGATTTTAATTTAACGCAATTTCACTGCATGTGTGCGAGCGAGATAGAAACATACAAACATGTGAGCGAACGTTTTCGCTGCTTTCTAGGGGCAGCGGTGCCCGCGAATGCTGGGTGTGCCAACCAATTGTGTATGTATTACATATACACACATACATATGTGCGTGCGTACTTATAATGTCAAATGTATATGTGCATACATACAACCAAATGTTTTTGTTTCAACGTGTTTTGTTGCAAGTACTATCAATTGATATTCTCGGATACCGATTTTATTAAATGATCGGGAATAAATTGTAGATAGTATTCTACGGTCGGGCGTGCTCGACTGTACTTTTCTTGTACAATTCTACGATTTAATATTTTCATATTTTAACTGGCGCCCGAGCAGGGACCTAATAGTGTCAACGATAGAACAAAACCATTCTAAGTTCACTATTAGGGCTTAAGAACAGTATAATACTACGAAAGAGCAAAACGTCTACTAAGTGTAATTATCTGTTCGATAAAGACGCGGTAGTGATAACGACAGAGCAAAACGATTCTAAGTTACGCGACCGGTCAAAAATAATTATCCGTTATTAACATAACACAAGGCTCCCAATCATAAGTTGGAAAGCATAATTTGGCGATTTTTTCTAATCAAACGATTGCCCATCGGCGGATCTCAGTGTATGGAATCTGGAACCCTAGTAGGACAACCAAAAAGGATCATTTCTGGACGATTGGGGAAGGAGGACTTAGCAACTGTAGTCACGTAAGCTAGTGTTTATGTGAAATCAAAAACAAAGTTTAAACACGAAAATCAAAAATAATATCAGAATACTAATGCGTGTAGCGCAAATAAGCAAGAACAAATTTTAATACAAATTTAAGTGAAATCGAAAAAGAAATCTTAAAACAAAAATTTAAAATAATATTAGAATACTAATGCGTGTAGCGCAGATAAGTAAAACATAGTTTAATACAAATTTAAGTGAAATCGCAAAAAAAATCTTAAAAGCAAGATTAAAAAATAATATTAGAATACTAATGCGTGTAGCGCAAATAAGGAAAAAGAATTTTAATTCAAAAATTCCTCGTTCAAAATAATAATAGAATATAAATAAGTAAAATAAAATTAATATCTCACGCTAAATCTATCAAGCGTAATACAAATAGGGAAATAAAATTCCTTCAGTAATTAATTATTTAATAATTAAGTCCAATCCTCTAAAATACAAAGAATATAATCATTTTTACACATAATCAGTAACAATATTTTGAACAATTTTCATTTAAAATTGAATGGCGAACCACAATAACTTAATAAGGCCCCCAGTTTTACATCTTGAAAGTGAAACAGAACAAAGTGATAACGCTAGAGAACAACAACAACAAAGACAGAACCAAAGACAAGTAGAATTTCAGCAAAAATAGAGACATGGACGAACAAGTTAAAGAATTAATAGCTAACCAAGTTGGGGAAATTTTACGACAACAATTGCCCACATTATTGCAATCACTGACTGTCAAAACGTCGGATTTTGCAAATGCAAATAATTATACAATAAGTCCCGAAAATAGGGGAAACCTAACGGACTTGGACAAAATACCAGACATTGTGAAAGGAATAAGGGAATTTTCTCGAGATCCAGTGGAGTTTAGTTCATGGAAAAAAAGGGATAGATAGGATCATAGAAATTAATGGCAATCTTTCAGGTAGTGCCAAATATTTCGGTATTTTACACACAATTCGATCTAAGATTACCGGAAATGCTAATACGGCACTCGAGTCTTACAATGTCCCCTTGAACTGGGAGGCCATTTCAAGCTGCCTTCCCCTACACTTTGCTGATAAAAGAGACTTGGGTACACTAGAGTACCAAATGACCACGATTGTACAAGGAAATAACCAATCGGTAGAAGAATTTTTCCAAGTCGTCTACAAACATCTCTCTCTCTCATTCTCAATAAAATCAACTGCATGGGCCTAGGACAAGAAGCAGAGACAGTAATGAAGAAATCCTATCGTGACAAAGCATTGGACACATTTGTGCGCGGTCTCCGAGGAGACTTATCTCGCCTATTAGGAATAAAAGAACCTGTTGATCTTCCTAATGCACTTCATTTTTGCCTTAAGTTGGAAAATCAAAATTATAGGTCTGTCCATGCGAATACTAGAAACAATCCCGCAAATTTTAGAACCGAATAAAGATCATATAACCCTAACCAAAGACCTTTACCAGGACCACGGCCAATATTTTCACAATACGGACAACGACCAAATCCCCCCCTACCACCCCGTAACATGAACACCCAATACACCGGACGAAATTTCATTCCTCCCCAAGCTTTCAATTCACAACCACAACAACATGCGCCCTTCAGGCAACAGTCTTTCGAAACTCCTCAACAATCTTTTAAGCTCCCACAAGGAGCCCCATCCCGACCTACTGCTTCTAAACCTCAACCGCGCCCAGAGCCAATGGACATAGGTCGTAATACTATGTCAAGACAGGTCAATTACATGAACAGACCACAATTCGAGCTCGGGGAAAGACCTCCGATACCATTCAATCAGACGGACAAAAGACAACGAACATTCAATATTCAGACAGCCGAATACGACCATCCAAATCAGGAACAAGCTGAAGCATATGCTATTGCAACACACGAAAGCCAATACGAACAAGCAAATATTGAATACGAGAATGAACATGACCTCGAACAGACATAAGACGAATATCTACAACCAACTGAAGAAACTAACGGATACGATGAACAACCGACAAATTACGCCGACTTGCATTTTTTAGAATAATTAACTCCTCTTTACCTTATTTCGAATGTAAAGAAGGGGGAAAGTTCTTAAAATTTTAATTGACACCGGTTCCAACAGAAACTATATTAAACCACAACATGTTACAAATCCAACACAAAACCAAACTCCATTTGAAGCAGTCACTGTTGGTGGTAGTGTCTCAATCACTCACCATAAAATAGCCTATCTTTTTAATCAACCCGATATTCATGTCAAATTTTTATACTCTCTGCAAGAGAGAGTATATTGGGTTTGTGCAAAAAAAAAAGTATGTAACAGGCAGAAGGAGGCGTGGCAGACCCCATAAAGTATATATATTCTTGATCAGCATCACAAGCCGAGTCGATATAGCCATGTCCGTCTGTCCGTCTGTCCGTCTGTCTGTCCGTCTGTCCGTCTGTCTGTCCGTCTGTCCGTATGAACAAACAGATTTCAGAGATGGTAAGAGCTACAAGTTTGAATTTGGTCTCTATCGACTCGATATTAAGTCAGTCAATACAAGAATCTTTTTTTTTTTCGATGCCACGCCCCGTTCGCCCACAATGTGCAAAAAACTAGAAACACCTCGTAAAAAATTGATGTTTTAGGCGAATATCTCAGTAACTATGGCAGTTAGGAACACCCATTTTTGGTACGCAGGTTCCTAGAGACGGCATAATTGTATTGTCATCAAAAATTTTGGACTGCCACGCCCCCTTTTCCCACAAGAAATAAAATAATTTGCAAACTTCAATGCCGATTTTAAGGCATATTTTCTTTTCGTACAGTATTGTTATTTTACATTCGTTTGAAGACAAAATATATTAAACTATCCTGAAAGTTGCATCTAAATCGGACAATAAACAAAAGAGCTAGACATGTAAGAAAGGTGATAATTGAACGCAATGCCAATGCATGTGTGCGAGCGAGATAGAAACATACAAACATGTGAGCGAACGTTTTCGCTGCTTGCGTAGCTTAGCGGCAGCGCTGCCCGCGAATGTCAAATAATGTCAAATGTATATGTGTGTGTATACAGATGTTTTTGTTTCAACGTGATTTGTTGCAAGTATCAATTGATATACCCGGCTACCGATTTTATTAAAATGATCGAAAATAAAATGCAGAGAGTATTCTACGGTCGGGCGTGCTCGACTGTACTTTTCTTTCTTGTTCCTCTTGCCAACGTTGACTTCTTTTGACGCAATCATAGGTAACGATAGTCTCAATGAAATGGACGCCGAAATAAAACCCAAGAAAGGAATAATGATAATTAAAAACAACTTGCACATTAGAATCAAAGAAAAGAAATATGATGCAATCAATGCCATAACACCTAGAACAGACCATCTAAGCCCACAACAGAAAAAAAAATTTGGAGGGGTGGTTAAAAAATACCACCCAAATTTGTTTGCAGACCCCAACAAAAACTTTCAAATCCTACTACAGTTAAAGCAGAAATCAGAACAAGTACAGACTCTGCCATTTATTCGAAATTTTATCAGTTCCCTATGTCCCTAAAAGATGAAGTAAATAAACAAATCAAAGAACTGCAAGATGACGGAATAATTCGCCCGTCTCGCTCCCTATACAATTCACCAGTATGGATTGTACCAAAAAAATCAGACGCTGACGGAAAAAACAAGTAAGAAAGGCTACAGTCGAGCTAGCCGACAGTAAAAGACCCCGTACTCATAGTATTTGCAATAAAACACTTTGAAACAAACCCATCAGTTTGTAATAGGGATGCAAATCGCCAACAAAATGGCATAATGTATATTAATTAAAATATCACATCAAATCAAATATCGATATCAACAACTGAATTTAAATACGATATATCGCTGTAGATATAGACATAATGCAATTATTATTACTATGGTATTGAATATCGATATATGATAAATCGTATCGTATGCATACATGTGCGTGCATCGTCCGCAAGCAGTGCAGTCGCTACACAAGCAGTGCAGTCGCTACACAAGCAGCGAAAACGTTCGCTCACATGTTTATATGCTTCTGTCTCGCTTGCACACATGCATTGACGTTGCGTGCAATTGTAAACTTTGTTACGTGTCTAGGTCTTTTGTTTATTGTCCGATTTGTATGCAACTTTCAGGATAGTTTGTGATACTTTGTCTCCAAACGAATTTGAAATAAAAATACCGTACGATAAGTGCAAATGCCTTAAAAATGGCATTGAAGTTTGAAAATGATTTCATTCTTGTGGGAAAACGGGGCGTGGCAGTCCAAAAATTGTAATGACAATGCATTTATGCTGTCTCTAGCAACTTACATACCAAAAATGGTATTCCTAAGTGCTATAGTTACTGAGATATTTGCTTAAAACATCAATTTTTTCCGAGGTGACCATAGTTTTTTACAATTTGCGGGGGCGGTAAGGGGCGTGGCAAAGATTCGAAATAAACTTGATCTGCTCGCGAAGCAAACGGACTTTCATTCCAAATTTGGTGGCTCTAGCTTTTGTAGTTTAAAAGATCCAGGTGTTCATACAGACGGACGGACAGACGGACATTGCTATATCGTCTCGGCTGTTGATGCTGATCAAGAATATATATACTTTATGGGGTCGGCCACGCCTCCTTCTGCCTGTTACGCACATTTCACTTCAGACAAACTTAATAGACCCCTCTACTCTTTTTTAGAGTACGGGTCACAGTCACTATCGCTGACAAATACCCAATACCAGAGATCAATGAAGTTTTGGCCCAATTGGGTAACAACAAAATTTTCTCTGTTCTAGATCTCAAAAGTGGATTTCATCAAATCCCACTTAAAGAATCCGATATAGAAACAAGAAAGAATGCTATAGTCGCCTCGCGACTTTAGTATACCCGTTCTCCAGTTTAATTATATTATTAACAATATAATATATTATTAATAATATTAGTAATAGTACAATCGTTTAGGTAATCGACCCTATTGATTTTAATTCAGATGACTTGAGAAACGCAGAAAATTTTCATACAAATTCATATTTACAGCGTATTTTTGACCGATCGTCCCTATGGGAGCTATACGATATAGTCGTCCGATTTGCATGAAACTTAGTCAATATGTTTATATTATTGAAAGATATATTCTGTGTAAGTATCACTTCGATTGATTGGCCAACGCAAAAGTTATTCATATAAATTCATATTTGGAGCGTATTTTTTACCAATTGTCCCTATGGGAGCTATACGATATAGTTGTCCGATTTGGTCAGTATATGTACTCCCTAGACGTGTACTTTATGTGTCAATTTGGTTTAGATAGCATTGCTAACAAAAAAGTTTTCTATACTAAAACATGCTATTTTTACCTGGTTTTACCTTTGTATGCACATAGAACGCCCTAAGGTGGGCGTGTCAAAAAACAAAAGCAAACTTGTACTGCTTGGGCATTTTATCTTTCGTTTGCGACCACTCGGGCCTTTCTAGCTCTTATAGTCTCTGAGATCCTTTTGTTCACACAGACGGACAGACGGACGGACGGACAGACGGACATACGGACATGGCTATATCGACTCGGCTACTCATGCTGATCAAGAATATATATACTTTATGGGGTCTGCCATGTCTCCTTCTCCCTGTTACATACATTGCAACGAATACAATATACCCTTTTACTCTACGAGTAACGGGTAAAAAAACAGCCTTCTCCATTAACAATGGAAAATTCGAGTTTACACGACTACCTTGCGGGTTAAAAAACGCACCTGCAATATTCCAGCGTGCTCTCGACGACATTCTACACGAATATATCGGGAAAATTTGTTTCATCTATATAGATGACATCATTGTCTTCAGCAAAGACAGTGAATCTCATACTCACAATCTCGATGTAATTTTCAAAACTTTCCAAAACGCGAATATCAAATGCCAACTAGACAAATGTGATTTCTTTAAAAACAAGGTGGAATTCCTTGGCTTTGTTATAAGCGATAAAGGCATCGAAACTAACCCATCAAAAGTAAAAGCAATAGTCCAAAACGCGAATATCAAATGCCAACTAGACAAATGTGATTTCTTTAAAAACAAGGTGGAATTCTTTGGCTTTGTTATAAGCGATAAAGGCATCGAAACTAACCCATCAAAAGTAAAAGCAATAGTTGATTACCCACAACCAAAGACTTTAAAGGAACTAAGAGCGTATCTAGGTCTAGCTGGGTATTACAGGAGGTTTATCAAAGATTTCGCTAAACTGGCAAAACCACTTAGCTCCCTTTTAAGAGGGGAAGGTGGACGAGTGTCCAAGAAAGAATCCGCAAAAAAAATTGTTAATTTCGATTCCAATGCAATAGAAGCTCTTAAAAAAAATAAAAAACGCTCTGATTTCTAATGAAGTGATCCTTCACTTTCCTGACCCCAAGAAAGAATATCATCTCACAACCGACGCTTCAAACTTCGCCATTGGTGCCGTCTTATCCCAAGATAAGAGACCCATTTCATTCCTCTCAAGAACGCTTTCCAAAGCCGAAGAAAACTATGCTACCAATGAAAAAGAAATGTTAGCAATAGTATGGGCCCTGAAAGCACTCAAAAATTACCTTTGCGGTAAATCAAAAGTTAAAATCTTTACAGATCATCAGCCCCTAACTTATTCCCTTAGCAGCTGGAACGGGAATGCTCGTATAAAAAGATGGAAATCTTATTTAGAAGAATATAATTACGAGCTCCTCTACAAACCAGGCTCTAGTAATATCGTTGCCGACGCATTATCAAGGGTCACTCAAATCAATTCAACAACAACCCAGCATAGTGCAGAGAGTTCCTCGGAACACCTAATTCCCAGCATTGAAGTTCCTATTAATTCAATTAAAAATCAAATATTTATTCGAAAAGGGCAAAATTCAGACTACCAGTTCAGTCTCCCATTTCCTACTTTCCACAGACACGTCATTACAAGACAAGATTATACTAATAACGATCTCCTTCAGTTGTTAAAAAAACACCTCAACCCTTCTGTCATAAACGGTATTCTCACGACAGAAGACATTATGGGTAAAATTCAAAACATTTATTGCGACCACTTCAAAAATATTAAATTCGGGTTCACATCAATACAAGTTAAAGACCTCACTAATGATACTGAGCAAGAAGAAGAAATTCTTAAGCTCCATAATAGGGCTCATCGAAATGCACAAGAAAATAGAATTCAGCTACTTGAAAAGTTCTATTTCCCAAAAATGGGTAACAAAATCTCGAATCTAGTTAAACAATGCCAAGTCTGCAAGGAACAAAAATATGATAGACACCCCCCAAATCCAGAACTTAAAGAAACCCCCGATTCCCCCGTATCCTGGACATATAATTCATATCGACATTTACTCAACAGAGAAGATGCTAGTACTAACTGCAATAGACAAATTTTCAAAGCTCGCTCAAGGAAGAATTATAAAATCAAAAGCCATAGTCGACATTAAAAAACCTCTCCACGATATCCTATTCTATTATGGCATCCCCAAGTTCGTCGTTATGGATAACGAAAAATCCATAAACTCTGAGACCATAATCATTATGTTACAAGATCAATTAAATATCCAAATTTTCAAGGCTCCACCATACAAGAGCGCTGTCAACGGTCAAGTTGAAAGATTCCACTCCACACTCTCCGAATTGATGAGGTGCATTAAAACCAAGCAAGAATACCAAAATTTTGAAGACCTTTTAGATAGGGCAATTTATGAATACAATTACTCAATACACTCTGTAACGAATAACTACTACCCCAGAACAGTACGAAAAAAGCAGACAAGACCTTATTGACAAACTAAAACAAAAACAGGTCGCTGATTTAGGAAACCATAATAAGGTTCGAAAGGAAATTAAACAGTATGAAATAGGTCAGGAAATTTTTGTAAAATGTAATACAAGACTAGGATCTAAACTCACCCCAAGATTTAAAAAAGAAATTGTCAAAGAAGATAGAAGCACAACAGTTTTAACAGAAAAATATAGAATCGTTCACAAAAGCAATATTAAGAACTCCTAATCCTTTACAGAATGCTCCTACTTCTCCTCATGTTACCCACTCTCTCATGTGGATTCATCGAAATAACCAACCATACCGACGCCCAGACCATATCCATTTACAAGGGAATCGGGAAGATTCAAACATCTGTCACTAGAATCGTTCATGTTGTTAACTTGGATCAAATCCAAGATGCGCTGGATAACTTAAATAGCCACATTATCGATTTCCGTTCTAACAATCTTTATAACACGCTCAAACATGAAATTTCTCAAACACAAAGTCAAATTAACGCCATCACCTCCTCTTTTAATAAAAGGCAAGCCCGATCAATAGATTGGATCGGATCTGCCTGGAAATATGTCGCAGGAAGCCCCGATCATAATGATTTAATTATGATAGAAGAAAATCTTAATAACTTGATAACAAATAACAATCAACAAGTAATCGTAAATAAACAACTTGAGGACAGACTTAATAAACTCACTAAAGTATCCAACGATATAACAAATTCAATTGAAAATGATAGTTCTTTCAGTAACGGTCTAGCAGTTAGCCTACAAAACCAAGTCCGACTCATAAATGAAGAAGTCATTAATATCCGATACGCCATTCAATGGGCCAAAGTAAACATGATTAATTCTATTATTTTAAATGATGCAGAGCTAAACGAAATTAAAACAAGTAAGAAAGGCTACAGTCGAGCGAGCCGACTGTAAAAGACCCCGTACTCCTTCTAGTGCGCGTTTTTCGATACAAATCACCAATTTTCGACCGATTTGTCCTATGGGAGCTATAGGCTATAGTTGTCCGATCCGGACCAAACTTGGTGAGGATAGTTATAATGGTACCATATATATAATGTGTTAGTTTGGTTGCAATCGCTGAACTAAAACTTCATGTCTCCATACAAATCACCAATTTTCGACCGATTTGTCCTATGGGAGCTATACGCTATAGTTGTCCGATCCGGACCAAACTTGGTGAGGATAGTTATAATGGTACCATATATATAATGTGTTAGTTTGGTTGCAATCGCTGAACTAAAACTTCATGTCTCCATACAAATCAGCAATTTTCGACCGATTTGTCCTATGGGAGCTATAGGCAATAGTTGTCCGATCCTGACCAAACTTGATGAGGATAGTTATAATGGTACCATATATATAATGTGTTAGTTTGGCTGCAATCGCTCAACTAAAACTTCATGTCTCCATACAAATCACCAATTTTCGACCGATTTGTCCTATGGGAGCTATCGGCTATAGTTGTCCGATCCGGAACAAACTTGGTGAGGATAGTTATAATGGTACCATATACATAATGTGTTAGTTTCGCTGCAATCGCTCAACTAAAACTTCATGTCTCCATACAAATCACCAATTTTCGACCGATTTGTCCTATGGGAGCTATAGGCTATAGTTGTCCGATCCGGATCAAACTTAATGAGGATAGTTATATTGGTACCGTACACATAATGTGTGAATTTGGTCTCTTTAGCTTTAACCGTTTTGAAGTTATGGTGATGTGAAAAAAGTTTTTTACAATTTGCGGGGGCGGTAGGGGGCGTGGCAAAGATTTGAAATAAACTTCATCTGCTCGCGAAGCAGACGGACTTTCATTCCGAATTTGGTGGCTCTAGCTCTTGTAGTTTAGAAGATCCAGGTGTTCATACAGACGGACGGACAGACGGACGGACGGACAGACGGACATTGCTATATCGTCTCGGCTGTTGATGCTGATCAAGAATATATATACTTTATGGGGTCGGCCACGCCTCCTTCTGCCTGTTACGCACATTTCGCTTCAGACAAACTTAATAGACCCCTCTACTCTTTTTTAGAGTACGGGGTCTAAAAATATTTAACAAAAATAGAATGCCTCTCCTTTCAGTAGATGAAATGTTGGAATTCTCAGATGTGTCCATTCTACATAACAAAAGTACACTAATTTATCTTGTAAAAATACCTAATCTCTCCCAAAAAGAATTCCAAAATGAACTATTAAAACCTGTAATAAAAAATAATCTCATAATCCATTTAGAAAACAAAGAAATATTCCAATTAAATTCAGAATTTTATGAAATTGCTAAAAATTGTAAAGAACCTAATAATGTAAAAATATGTAATAGAAACGACATTGTTAATATAAGTAACACTGATTGTATCCCTAATTTAATTAAAAGAAAGATTGTATCCCTAATTTAAGAAAGCATTGTGTAATTTTAGTAATGCAGATCATGTTCCAAAAATAGAAGTGGTCGGTGACGGCATCATCATACTCAACAAATTCAACGGTACAGTAGGCTGGAATAACACCAAGAACAATCTGGATGGCACATATTTAATTCATTTCTGGAACGACACCGTCCTCATCAACGAGACTCAATTCAGCAACATGGAAGATTCGCTCATGACCCCTGGAGTACCCACAATACAAATGACACCAACAGAGGTGGAGCGTCTCAAAGTTTTGTCTCTCCAATCACTTGAAGCTATACATATTAATAACACAAGCCAACTCATAAACCTAAAAAGAAGACACATCGATTAATAGAATAACTGTCATCATATTATTCTGTTTGACAATCATCACGAGCATAGCTCTCCACGTGTGTCGGAAGAAGAAGAATGTCATCTTACAAATGGCAACCATCCCATCAAAAATAACCAATATCGAGAGACCCAACAACACAGCTACAAACCACACTATGCCGATGCCACAATTTAACGACATCCCATACTTCTAGCCACTTGAGGACAAGTCAAAATCTAAGAGGGAAGAGTTAATAACACAAAAGTCAATAGCCCATAAATTTGTCAATTCAATTGCAATTGCTGCCAACGGCCGCTACCCATTGCAACATAGTAACTTTATGGTCGGTTTCCTCCTCCAAACAAATTCCTAAGAAATAAACAAAACCAACGATCACGCCGTGAGCTGCTGCTCTGCCGCTGCAGATCTGCCGCTACCCATACCAATCGACGTCGCTGCCGACGTCGTCACCGCCGCGACACTTCTTTAGGGCCAAACTTGAACTTGTAAATTTAGTCTTAAATATCTCTTTGAATGAAGCAACAGCTTCAATTCTACGTGTTAATATTTTCATATTTTAACTTATACAATTGGTCGGCACAGCCAGCATTCGCGGGCAGCGCTGCCGCTAAGCTACGCAAGCAGCGAAAACGTTCACTCACATGTTTGTATGTTTCTGTCTCGCTTGCACACATGCATTGACATTGCGTTCAATTATTAACTTTCTTACATGTCTAGCTCTTTTGCTTATTGTCCGCTTTATATGCAACTTTCAGGAGAGTTTAATATATTTTGTCTCCAAACAAATTTGAAATTACAAGACTATACGATAAGAACATCTGCCTTAAAATCGGCATTGAAGTTTGAAAAGTGTTTTATTTCTTGTAATAAAAGGGGGCGTGACAGCCAAAAAATTTTAATGACATTATATTAATGCCTTGACTAGGAACCTTTACACCAAAATTGGTGTTCCTAAGTGCCATAGTTACTGAGATATTCACCTAAAACATCAATTTTTTACGAGGTGTGTCTAGTTTTTTGCTCATTGTGGGCGAATGGGGCGTGGCATCAAAAAAAAAAGATTCTTGTATTGACTGACTTAATATCGAGTCGATAGTGACTACATTCGAACTTGTAGCTCTTACCATCTCCGAAATCTGTTTGTCCGTCCGTCTGTCCGTCCGTCTATATGAACACCTGGATCTTTTAAACTACAAGAGCTAGAGCCACCAAATTTGGAATGAGAGTCCTTCTGCTTCGCGAGCAGATCAAGTTTATTTCAAATCTTTGCCACGCCCCCTACCACCCATAGGACAAATCGGTCGAAAATTGGTGAGTTGTATGGAGACATGAAGTTTTAGTTGAGCGATTGCAACCAAACTAACACATTGTGTGTATGGTACCATTATAAATATCCTCACCAAGTTTGGTCCGGACAACTATAGCCTATTGCTCCCATGGGACAAATCGGTCGAAAATTGGTGATTTGTATGGAGACATGAAGTTTTAGTTGAGCGATTGCAGCCAAACTAACACATTATATATATGGTACCATTATAACTATCCGCACCAAGTTTGGTCCGGATCGGATAACTATAGCCTATAGCTCCCATAGGACAAATCGGTCGAAAATTGGTGATTTGTATGGAGACATGAAGTTTTAGTTGAGCGATTGCAACCAAACTAACACATTGTGTGTATGGTACCATTATAAATATCCTCACCAAGTTTGGTCCGGCTGTGACAGCTATAGCCTATAGCTCCTATAGGACAAATCGGTCGAAAATTGGTGATTTGTATGGAGACATGAAGTTCTAGTTGAGCGATTGCAACCAAACTAACACATTGTGTGTATGGTACCATTAAAACTTTCCTCACCAATTTTGGTACGGATTGGACAACTATAGCCAATAGCTCCCATAGGACAAATCGGTCGAAAATTGGTGATTTGTATGGAGACATGAAGTTTTAGTTGAGCGATTGCAACCAAACTAACACATTGTGTGTATGGTACCATTATAACTATCCTCACCAAGTTGGGTCCGGGTCGGACAACTATAGCCTAAAGCTTCCATAGGACAAATCGGTCGAAAATTGGTGATTTGTAAGGAGACATGTAGTTTTAGTTGAGCGATTGCAACCAAACTAAGACAATATGTGTATGATGCCATTGTTACTGTCCTCACCAAGTTTGGTCAGGATCGGACAACTATAGTCTATAACTAGCATAAGACAAATCGGTCGAAGATTGTTGATTTGTATGGGAAAACGCGCACTAGATGGAGTACGGGGTCTTTTCCAGTTGGCTCGCTCGACTGTAGCCTTACTTGTTACTTTTTATGTATACTATTCATTGTACCTGAGCTTAGTTTAAACCAAAGGAGGACATTTTATATTATACTATTTTTTTATACTCTCTGCAAGAGAGAGTATATTGGGCTTGTGAAAAGTATGTAACAGGCAGAAGGAGGCGTAACCGACCCCATCAACAGCCGAGACGATACAGCAATGTCCGTCTGTATGAACACCTGGATCTTTTAAACTACAAGAGCTAGAGCAGCTGAATTTAGAATGAAAGATCGTCAGGCAGGTTAAGTTTATTTAAAATTTTTGATTATTAAAATTAAAATTAATTATTAAAAGTATCCTCACCAAATTTGGTTCAAATCGGACAACAACAACGTATAAAACAAATTTATCAAAAATGATGAATTTTTTAAACAAATTGTTTGTTTACACTTGCTTGGAATATAAGACAGACGGACACACAGACATCGCTATATCGTCTCGGCTGTTGATGCTGATCAAGAATATATATACTTTATGGGGTCGGAAAAGCCTCCTTCTGCCTGTTATGCACATTTCGCTTCAGACAAACCTAATAGACTCCTATTCTCTTTTTTAGAGTACGGGGTCTAAGAATCTTTTTTTTTCGGTGCCACGCCCCGTTCGCCCGCAATGAGCAAAAAACTAAAAACACATCGTAAAAAATTGATTTTTTAGGCGAATATCTCAGCAACTGTGGCACTTAGGAACACCAATTTTGGGTTGTAGGTTCCTTTAGACGGCATAAATGCATTTTCATGAAAAATTTTGAACTCCCACGCCCCCCTTTCCCACAAGAAATAAAAAAACTTTCAAACTTCAATGCCGATTTTAAGGCATATGATCTTATCGTACAGTATTGATATTTCACATTCGTTTGAAGACAAAGTATATCAAACTATCCTGAAAGTTGCATATAAATCGGACTATAAGCAAAAGAGCTAGACACGTAACAAAGATTTTAATTTAACGCAATTTCACTGCATGTGTGCGAGCGAGATAGAAACATACAAACATGTGAGCGAACGTTTTCGCTGCTTTCTAGGGGCAGCGGTGCCGCGAATGCTGGGTGTGCCAACCAATTGTGTATGTATTACATATACACACATACATATGTGCGTGCATACTTATAATGTCAAATGTATATGTGCATACATACAACCAAATGTTTTTGTTTCAACGTGTTTTGTTGCAAGTACTATCAATTGATATTCTCGGATACCGATTTTATTAAATGATCGGGAATAAATTGTAGATAGTATTCTACGGTCGGGCGTGCTCGACTGTACTTTTCTTTCTTGTTAAATTTTAATTATTTGCATCAAGTACATTCAGGAGTGTGGCCTAAGTCGTAGAGATGCCTGTTCTTATTCTTCTTGAATGTATGTTAAGCATGAGGTCTACTCTACTGTAAAATAGAGTATAGGGGTCTATTAAGTTTGTCTGAAGCGAAATGTGCGTAACAGGCAAAAAGAGGCGTGGCCGACCCCATAAAGTATATATATTCTTGATCAGCATCAACAGCCGAGACGATATAGCGATGTCCATCTGTCTGTCTGTCCGACCGTCCGTATGTCCGTCCGTCTGTCCGTCCGTCTATATGAACACCTGGATCTTTTAAACTACAAGAGCTAGAGCCACCAAATTTGGAATGAGAGTCCTTCTGCTTCGCGAGCAGATCAAGTTTATTTCAAATCTTTGCCACGCCCCCTACCACCCATAGGACAAATCGGTCGAAAATTGGTGAGTTGTATGGAGACATGAAGTTTTAGTTGAGCGATTGCAACCAAACTAACACATTGTGTGTATGGTACCATTATAAATATCCTCACCAAGTTTGGTCCGGACAACTATAGCCTATAGCTCCCATAGGACAAATCGGTCGAAAATTGGTGATTTGTATGGAGACATGAAGTTTTAGTTGAGCGATTGCAGCCAAACTAACACATTATATATATGGTACCATTATAACTATCCACACCAAGTTTGGTCCGGATCGGATAACTATAGCCTATAGCTCCCATAGGACAAATCGGTCGAAGATTGGTGATTTGTATGGAGACATGAAGTTTTAGTTGAGCGATTGCAACCAAACTAACACATTGTGTGTATGGTACCATTATAAATATCCTCACCAAGTTTGGTCCGGCTGTGACAGCTATAGCCTATAGCTCCCATAGGACAAATCGGTCGAAAATTGGTGATTTGTATGGAGACATGAAGTTCTAGTTGAGCGATTGCAACCAAACTAACACATTGTGTGTATGGTACCATTATAAATATCCTCACCAAGTTTGGTCCGGATCGGTCAACTATAGCCTATAGCTCCCATAGGACAAATCGGTCGAAAATTGGTTATTTGTATGGAGACATGAAGTTCTAGTTGAGCGATTACAACCAAACTAACACATTATGTGTATGGTACCATTAAAACTATCCTCACCAATTTTGGTCCGGATCGGACAACTATAGCCAATAGCTCCCATAGGACAAATCGGTCGAAAATTGGTGATTTGTATGGAGACATGAAGTTTTAGTTGAGCGATTGCAACCAAACTAACACATTGTGTGTATGGTACCATTATAACTATCCTCACCAAGTTGGGTCCGGGTCGGACAACTATAGCCTAAAGCTTCCATAGGACAAATCGGTCGAAAATTGGTGATTTGTAAGGAGTCATGTAGTTTTAGTTGAGCGATTGCAACCAAACTAAGACATTATGTGTATGATGCCATTGTTACTGTCCTCACCAAGTTTGGTCAGGATCGGACAACTATAGTCTATAACTAGCATAAGACAAATCGGTCGAAGATTGTTGATTTGTATGGGAAAACGCGCACTAGATGGAGTACGGGGTCTTTTCCAGTTTGCTCGCTCGACTGTAGCCTTACTTGTTACTTTTTATGTATACTATTCATTGTACCTGAGCTTAGTTTAAACCAAAGGAGGACATTTTATATTATACTATTTTTTATACTCTCTGCAAGAGAGAGTATATTGGGCTTGTGAAAAGTATGTAACAGGCAGAAGGAGGCGTAACCGACCCCATCAACAGCCGAGACGATACAGCAATGTCCGTCTGTATGAACACCTGGATCTTTTAAGCTACAAGAGCTAGAGCAGCTGAATTTAGAATGAAAGATCGTCAGGCAGGTTAAGTTTATTTAAAATTTTTGATTATTAAAATTAAAATTAATTATTAAAAGTATCCTCACCAAATTTGGTTCAAATCGGACAACAACAACGTATAAAACAAATTTATCAAAAATGATGAATTTTTTAAACAAATTGTTTGTTTACACTTGCTTGGAATATAAGACAGACGGACACACAGACATCGCTATATCGTCTCGGCTGTTGATGCTGATCAAGAATATATATACTTTATGGGGTCGGAAAAGCCTCCTTCTGCCTGTTATGCACATTACGCTTCAGACAAACCTAATAGACCCCTATACTCTTTTTTAGAGTACGGGGTCTAAGAATCTTTTTTTTTCGGTGCCACGCCCCGTTCGCCCGCAATGAGCAAAAAACTAGAAACACTTCGTAAAAAATTGATGTTTTAGGCGAATATCTCAGTAACTGTGGCATTTAGGAACACCAATTTTGGTTTGTAGGTTCCTTGAGACGGCATAAATGCATTTTCATGAAAAATTTTGAACTCCCACGCCCCCCTTTCCCACAAGAAATAAAAAAACTTTCAAACTTCAATGCCAATTTTAATGCATATGATCTTATCGTACAGTATTGATATTTCACATTCGTTTGAAGACAAAGTATATCAAACTATCCTGAAAGTTGCATATAAATCGGACTATAAGCAAAAGAGCTAGACACGTAACAAAGATTTTAATTTAACGCAATTTCACTGCATGTGTGCGAGCGAGATAGAAACATACAAACATGTGAGCGAACGTTTTCGCTGCTTTCTAGGGGCAGCGGTGCCCGCGAATGCTGGGTGTGCCAAACCAATTGTGTATGTATTACATATACACACATACATATGTGCGTGCATACTTATAATGTCAAATGTATATGTGCATACATACAACCAAATGTTTTTGTTTCAACGTGTTTTGTTGCAAGTACTATCAATTGATATTCTCGGATACCGATTTTATTAAATGATCGGGAATAAATTGCAGATAGTATTCTACGGTCGGGCGTGCTCGACTGTACTTTTCTTTCTTGTTAAATTTTAATTATTTGCATCAAGTACATTCAGGAGTGTGGCCTAAGTCGTGAGATGCCTGTTCTTATTCTTCTTGAATGTATGTTAAGCATGAGGTCTACTCTACTGTAAAATAGAGTATAGGGGTCTATTAAGTTTGTCTGAAGCGAAATGTGCGTAACAGGCAAAAAGAGGCGTGGCCGACCACATAAAGTATATATATTCTTGATCAGCATCAACAGCCGAGACGATATAGCGATATCCATCTGTCTGTCTGTCCGTCTGTCCGACCGTCCGTATGTCCGTCCGTCTGTCCGTCCGTCTATATGAACACCTGGATCTTTTAAACTACAAGAGCTAGAGCCACCAAATTTGGAATGAGAGTCCTTCTGCTTCGCGAGCAGATCAAGTTTATTTCAAATCTTTGCCACGCCCCCTACCACCCATAGGACAAATCGGTCGAAAATTGGTGAGTTGTATGGAGACATGAAGTTTTAGTTGAGCGATTGCAACCAAACTAACACATTGTGTGTATGGTACCATTATAAATATCCTCACCAAGTTTGGTCCGGACAACTATAGCCTATAGCTCCCATGGGACAAATCGGTCGAAAATTGGTGATTTGTATGGAGACATGAAGTTTTAGTTGAGCGATTGCAGCCAAACTAACACATTATATATATGGTACCATTATAACTATCCGCACCAAGTTTGGTCCGGATCGGATAACTATAGCCTATAGCTCCCATAGGACAAATCGGTCGAAAATTGGTGATTTGTATGGAGACATGAAGTTTTAGTTGAGCGATTGCAACCAAACTAACAAATTGTGTGTATGGTACCATTATAAATATCCTCACCAAGTTTGGTCCGGCTGTGACAGCTATAGCCTATAGCTCCCATAGGACAAATCGGTCGAAAATTTGTGATTTGTATGGAGACATGAAGTTCTAGTTGAGCGATTGCAACCAAACTAACACATTGTGTGTATGGTACCATTATAAATATCCTCACCAAGTTTGGTCCGGATCGGTCAACTATAGCCTATAGCTCCCATAGGACAAATCGGTCGAAAATTGGTGATTTGTATGGAGACATGAAGTTCTAGTTGAGCGATTGCAACCAAACTAACACATTATGTGTATGGTACCATTAAAACTTTCCTCACCAATTTTGGTCCGGATCGGACAACTATAGCCTATAGCTCCCATAGGACAAATCGGTCGAAAATTGGTAATTTGTATGGAGACATGAAGTTTTAGTTGAGCGATTGCAACCAAACTAACACATTGTGTGTATGGTACCATTATAACTATCCTTAGCAAATTTGGTCCGGATCGGACAACTATAGCCTATAGCTCCCATAGGACAAATCGGTCGAAAATTGGTGAGTTGTATGGAGACATGAAGTTTTAGTTGAGCGATTGCAACCAAACTAACACATTATGTGTATGATGCCATTGTTACTGTCCTCACCAAGTTTGGTAAGGATCGGACAACTATAGTCTATAACTAGCATAGGACTAATCGGTCGAAGATTGTTGATTTGTATGGTGCAACGCGCACTAGAAGGAGTACGGGGTCTTTTACAGTCGGCTCGCTCGACTGTAGCCTTTCTTACATGTTTTTGATGAAATTGTAAGTGAATTATTAGCGGCAGGCGCGAAGATGGATGAAATGGACAAGGTCGCTCATTTACTCCAGACTCTTCTTTCGTCTTATAATAGTGTTGAAAAATCGAAAGAACAAGTATTTAACTAATTTAAATTACACAAATTGCAATTGTGGACGTAGTCCTTCGACCACGCATGCCAGAAGCGCCCTCTGGGTGTGGACAGCAGCTGCCACCTGCGACAGCACGAAATTTCGTTGCTTTGTGTGGCCCGCTCGAACCCTTGCGGCAGCGAACGAAGCAGCTGTTCGATGAGGAAGTAGCCTGGGGTGAGCGCCTCTCCGTCGCTGCACAGCGGTGTCAGCGGCCGTGAGTTTACCATCGCCTCCACGTCGGCCAGGTGACTTCGGACCTCGGCCTCGGTGAGCGACGCGCTGCCGATCTGCCGCATTGGCAGATGCTTGGCCGACTTCCCTGCTGCTTCCCACATTTCTTCGACGTGCGGCGCTCTCTGAGGGATGAACATCCACTCCATCCCTCGCTCCGCTGCAAATAACTGAAGCCTGCCCTGCTGCCGGTTGAATGCGTCCTGGAGCTCCTTTAGGTGGTTGCTCGTTCCCACGAAATTGGTCGCATTGTCCAAGTATGGCTGGCCGGGAATGCCACGTCGCGCGATGAAGCTGTTCAAAGGACAGAGAAAGGCATTAGTGGATAAGTCCTCTTATATTTGGCAACACATTTGGGGGGCCACACAAATCTACTCCTAAATGAGTCAAAGTAACTTGTCTTCCTAATTCGCCTGACTTGTGAATCAATGTGGTCAGCGATTGCAAACTTGGATGCACGATATCATCCTTTTTTGGTCTATCAAATGTAACTGTGCGCTCTGCTCGCTGAGCTAGTTTCAGCAGTATCTTCTCGAGTTCGACAGTTTGTATTTCTACAATGATTATTGATCTTAACTGATCCACTGTTACCAGTTTCCGACAAAATTTGAGTTTCGGAACGTCACACCCTCTTGATAGTGTCGGTCCATGTCTCCAAGATACATCATTGGCCATCCCTTTGATGCCTGCAACTCGATTGGCTACGAGTGTTGCTAATAATAAAGGGGAACTCTTTATACAATGTAGTGCGATTTGTGAATCATTCCAGACACTCGCACTCTCGATTCGACATAGGTCCAATGCGTATATTTGGGCTAATATATACGCAAACCCATCAAACAATGTTTTTCCCTTGGTAGGACTTAATTTGGCGAAGCTACCTTCCAAGTGATACTGAAAAGTATCCGACCTTGGTGTCCTCCTCATGCCAAGCGTATTTGTCGAATCGGCATCATTGGAAATCAAACGTTTCTTATTTCCGCCTTATTTTAATATGTATAAATGGTTTGAAAACCATTTTGCCAATTGATATTCGCCCACTACGAGAATTTCGGGCACCTGCCTTTTTCCCTGTTTGATATTTGCCGTTAAGGCATTTCGGTTCAGACGGAACTTACGACATGAACGAATTAGATCCCTCTGAGTAGTATGTTCCACCATCAGAAACTTGTTAGCAGAGTGTGGCGATGTTGGCTTACGCGAGGCGTCAAACATCGCTCGAAGTGTGGTGGAACTGCTATCAGGACTCAGGACGCACTGGTGTGGAACGGCGTAATGTGGTCCTGGTGGAACTTTTGCATCTGAGACGGACAAGCGACCAAGTACACGAAACTCGTTTACGAAACTCAAATACATAATATTGATTTTAGCATTAAAACCTCGACGTTCTACCGAGAGAACCTGTCTTTTAACTATTTCTGGGGGACATTGGAGCAATTTGGGATCAGTCTTGAATGACACACTGATTCCAAAATGTCCTGTCGGCAATTTCCAAATGCTGTCCCGAAAGCTTTGTTCACAAACAAAGTGCTCTGCAGAATAATTTTCCGAAACACTTGTCTCTGGGACATCAGCATACTGTTCTCTTGGTACGAATTTTCCCGCACCGCCCTGATGCCACCCAACCAAGGAACGTCCTTTGCAGCACTGGACCTTTATTCGAAAATCTGATTTGTCCACTACGTAGCAAGTCGAAGAAGGAGTCTGCTCTCAGAAGCATATCTATTTGTTGGGGTCTATGAAATTCAGGGTCAGCCAGTTCGACATTTGATGGAATCTTCCACCGATTGACGGGAAGATCACAGTCTGGCTGCCTGCTACAAATTGATTTTAGCACCCAAAAATCGGCGCTAAACTGGTGTCTCGTTGCTCGAGACGAAACTATCGTCGATACCTCTCTCTTTGCTGCCAATCTAGCCTGTTCAACCGACTTTACGGTCAAAGACTTATTTTCGCGTTAAAGGCGCAAAGCTTGAGCGAGCTCTTCCGTCATGAAATTCAACTGCGAGCCTGAATCCAACAAGGCTCTAGCGTTTCGCTTTTAACCAAACCTGTCTCGAAATGTTACAAATGCAGTTGCACGGATTACTTGGTCGACTTCGCCAGCAACATGGTTCACATGGGCAGGATGAGCGGATGCTTGTAATGTTTCTAATGCGTATTTGTGAAGGAGAGTGTTATGAGGATGAGAACAAACTCTACACTTCGACGCAGTACAGTTGGACACTCTGTGCCCTGAATGCAAGCAATTAATACAAAGTTGACGAGATTTTACGAAATTAAATCTTTCGTCAACTGGCAATGCTGCGAACCCTTGGCAGTTTCCAATTGTATGATTGGCACTGCAAAAATTGCATTGGGGTTCAACTTCCATCTCGACATTCGTGCACGCAAATGACGATTTTTTTGTGTGTTTCATGTCGGATTTCTGCTTCATCCTGGACTTTGAACTCTCTTCGGCAGATAAATGCTGATATCGCCTGTTCAAAGCCGCGACACAATCGACCCATTTTGGCAATATGTTATAGTCAAGCTGCTCCTCATACTTCGATTTCGTATGAGGATCTACCTTTGACATGACTATGTGTATTAGAATTGCATTGCATTGCATTGCATTGCATTGCATTGCAGAGTCCACCATCGTGCGAATTCCAATTGCCGATGGCTTATACATTGGCTCAATATCAAACAACTGGGCGAGGGTGTCAAAAAATATAAGACATTTGTTGTCGTACACTCTACTTAGGCTCTCTAATGCCTTTGGGTAATTTGCATCAGACACCTGGAAAGCTCTGATGGTACCCAACGCCTCATCTGATAAGCACGATATCAAATGGTTGAACTTTTCAATGTTTGATAGCGAGCGATCAGAATCTACCAAACTATTAAACAGACCGATAAACTGCCTATATTCTGAATGTTTACCACTGAATTTAAGCAACTTAAGTTTGGGCAGGTGAGAATGGTGAGAGACTAGAGGTACGTTTTCGGACGCGTGGTACACGCTAAGGGCAGACATGTAAGATGATCGGGACAGAATACACGTTTCCTTCAGCATTGCGCGGCTAGTATTGTCAGGATCTATTGCATCGATCTCTGACTGAAGGTCCATGGCTTTAGAAATGTACGAATTCAGGATGTCTAGCCGGCACTGAATTTCAAATTTGCTTGGGTTCACCATTTTATTAACGAGTGAACTCCGTTGTCTCTCAATGTCGCTCTCTACCTTTTCTAATTTGACGAATAATTGGCTTAAACGAGCACTGAGACAAGTTTCCTCGCCAACAAGAACGGTATCATTCGGATCCGATTTGCGCGCCATATTAAAAACTTTTTTTTTAGACCCCGTACTCTAAAAAAGAGTATAGGGGTCTATTAAGTTTGTCTGAAGCGAAATGTGCGTAACAGGCAGAAGGAGGCGTGGCCGACCCCATAAAGTATATATATTCTTTATCAGCAACAACAGCCGAGACGATATAGCGATGTCCGTCTGTCTGTCTGTCCGTCTGTCCGTCGTCCGTCCGTCCTTCTGTCCGTCCGTCTGTATGAACACCTGGATCTTCTAAACTACAAGAGCTAGAGCCACCAAATTTGGAATGAAGGTCCGTCTGCTTCGCGAGCAGATCAAGTTTATTTCAAATCTTTACCACGCCCCCTACGGCCCCCGCAAATTGTAAAAAACTTTTTTCACATCACCATAACTTGAAAACGATTAGAGCTACAGGGACCACATCATGTGTATGGTACCATTATAACTATCCTCACCAAGGTTGGTCCGGATCGGACAACTATAGCCTATAGCTCCCATAGGACAAATCGGTCGAAAATCGGTGATTTGTATGGAGACATGAAGTTTAAGTTAAGCGATTGCAGCCAAACTATAACATTATTTGTATGGTACCATTATAACTATCTTCACCAAGTTTGGTCCGGATCGGACAACTATAGCCTATAGCTCCCATAGGACAAATCGGTCGAAAATTGGTGATTTGTATGGAGACATGAAGTTTTAGTTGAGCGATTGCAACCAAACTAACACATTGTGTGTATGGTACCATTATAACTATCCTCACCAAGTTTGGTCCGGATCGGACAACTATAGCCTATAGCTCCCATAGGACAAATCGGTCGAAAATTGGTGATTTGTATGGAGACATTAAGTTTTAGTTGAGCGATTGCAACCAAACTAACACATTATGTGTATGATGCCATTGTTACTGTCCTCACCAAGTTTGGTCAGGGTCGGACAACTATAGTCTATAACTAGCATAGGACTAATCGGTCGAAGATTGTTGATTTTTATGGGAAAACGCGCACTAGAAGGTGTACGGGGTCTTTTACAGTCGGCTCGCTCGATTCTAGCCTTTCTTACTTGTTTTTTTTTAAAAATGTGGATCTATTTGTGTGCACGTAAGTGTACTACCTCAAGAAAATCAGCTAATACAGAATCGAATGACCAAAGATAATCAGATGATTAAAAATAATCAACTGATTACAGATAGTTGACCGATAATACGATCGAAGATAATCGGATGATTAAAGATAATCAGCTGATTAAAGACAGTTAGCCGATCAACACCGTTGGCTAACAAAGATAATCAGCTGAATAAAGTTAATCAGCCGACTAAGTAGACTGCCTTCTCGAATCACAGAGATAAGAGAAGCTAAAGCAGCAGCGCGTATGCATATATGCGCTGGCAGCAACAACAAACAATTAAACACTCGAACTCACAAGCGACTGCGTAACGATAACCACCCAATTAGCAATATTCGGCTGATTATAGTTAAACAGGCGTGGACTGCGCTCTGTGCAAACAACAACAACACACGTATATGTAGGCGAACGACACGAACGAACTATATGAAAGTGCAGCCGCTCAGCGTACATATGTATGTATGTATGTATGTCTGTTAGCGCTGATGTGTAAGCATAAGCAGCGCTGGCGCAAGCAACACTACGAACGAAATAACTGAAGTAAAATCACGCAAGTTAAATTCCACCAACTGTATGCATATACCTGCTAACCGCGATTTTGCTTATGTGCAAGAACTGAAGCGAAAAGTAAGAAGCAAAGGTCAAAACCCACCTCCGAACATATCGCGATCTTAGCGAATAGCGGAATTAAGAGAAACGACAAATATGTATATGCGTATATAAATAAATTAAAGTACACAATTTAAATCAATATTTCACTTTTATTTATGCTTTTTCGTTTGTTTTATTAATTTTGGGTTTTTATGTTTTGCTTCGAGTTATTCACTAAAATCATATTTATCAGTGCCGAAACGCAATGTCTATTATGTGCAACAAAGGGAGCGGTACTTAGATATGTACTTGAAATATGTGCCGCTTCTAAGCTTGCACTTTCTAATATCACCTATGCACTGACTCGTTTGGGCACTGTTACCTGGTCATCAGAAGAGTCGCTCATTGGCTCAATTCTGGGCATTTTCTCCAGTTAACTCCAACTTGATCCACAATCCAGGCGATCAAACTCCAAGTTCCTGGCCAACAGCTCCAGGGAAAATCACAAAACAATACCGAACCGACACGCAAACACACCAAGCCTCGAAATGTCTAATAGACCAACGAACGCGAATGAAAGTCCCTGCTCGGGCGCCAATAAAATCGAAAACAAAATATTTAACTAAGTTAAATAAAACAAATTGCAATTCCGTAAACGTTACAATTTATTGAGACTGTCAAACGCGGAGACGCTGGCGGCGTGCGTGTGGTGATGCGAAATGTACAAAATCAACTGCCAGCCGATCGCGACAGCTGCATTGCCGAAAACAAGAACTTACTCGCCAGCTTAAATATAAGAGATTTGCTTACACATCTAGACAATTCAATAACTCCATTTGACTTCTTATACTAACAATTCATCATACTTTCTTATACTAATAATTCAATGCTTTCTTAAACTACCTAACTATGCTGGGGAATGATAGTAAATGTTTATGTCGTGAGTTTGGTTGAAATCGCTCAATCAACACTGAAAATTTTCATACTAAGCATTTTCATCATTTTCAACCGATTGTTCCTAGGGAAGCTATATGATATAGTGGTCCGATTCGGATGAAATTTGGTTTTGCACATGGGATTTGGTACTAAATGCATATAGGCTTAATTTGGTTGAAATAGCTCAAAAAAATTTTTTTCAACCGATTGTTCCTATGGGAGCTATATGATATAGTCATCCGATCCGGCCGATTTTGACAAATGATCTGCCTGCAGAGAGAATACACATCTGTACCAAGTTTCATCAAGATAGCTTTAAAACTGAGAGACTAGTTCGCATAGAAACAGACGGACAGACGGACAGACGGACAGACAGACGGACAGACAGACGGACAGACAGACGGACATGGCTATATCGACTCGCCTGTTGATGCTGATCAAGAATATATATACTTTATGGGGTCGGAGATGCCTCCTTCAATGCGTTACAAACTTCGTGACAAAATTAATATACCCTCTGCAAGGGTATAAAAATAAGGAATGATAGGTTGGACACAAGTAAGAAAGTAATGAAGGCAGTGGTTAAAAGTAAGAGCAATTTTAGTAAGAAAAGTTTCTTTAATAATAACAAGTAAGAAAGGCTAGAGTCGAGCGAGCCGACTGTAAAAGACCCCGTACTCCTTCTAGTGCGCGTTTTCCCATAAAAATCAACAATTTTCGACCGATTTGTTCTATGCTAGTTATAGACTATAGTTGTTCGACCCTGACCAAACTTGGTGAGGACAGTAACAATGTCATCATACACATAATGTGTTAGTTTGGTTGCAATCGCTCAACTAAAACTTCATGTCTCCATACAAATTACCAATTTTCGACCGATTTGTTCTATGGGAGCTATAGGCTATAGATGTCCGATTTTCATTCCAAATTTGGTGGCTCTAGCTCTTGTAGTTTAGAAGATCCAGGTGTTCATACAGACGGACGGACGGACGGACAGACGGACGGACGGACAGACGGACGGACGGACAGGCGGACGGACGGACAGACAGACAGACAGACGGACAGACGGACATCGCTATATCGCCTCGGCTGTTGATGCTGATCAAGAATATATATAGTGACATATGTAGACACATATGTACCCATACATTACGCCTAACACGCACTTTTATTTTTATTACACATTCTTCTCCCACAGATTTAAGCTAAACATTATAAAATAATCAAATGGTGACAATAACAATTCTGGCTTCCCACGAACTTATCAAATATCATTAACAATTCGCCAGAATCGCTATTCCCACCATTGGGGTTAAAACTGCTGACGTTGCACAAATCCTGGCCGACAGAATTCTCTTAAAGCTCAATCTCTTCAAGATCGAGATCTCCCTTTATTTACATAAGAGCCAAAAGCTCCAGAAGTCTAAAGTCCAATCAATAAAAGCTCAAAGCCGAGGTTTGCTAAACGTCTTCAGAACATAGCATAAGTTAGTCTAGATTTGTATCTGTACTCCGTAGTATCGTGTTGTGAAATAAAATTATATTTTTTTAAATAACCGATCTTCGAACTACGTTATTGGCGCAGCCGGTAGGATATCGGAAAAATATCCTTGTAACAGTAATCGATCCTTTTCGATCCGCTAATAGAAATCCTTGTACGACCAAGTGACTTTCTAGGATTGAGCACGCGAATTTGCCGCAAAAAGTGATTCGGTTCAGAACATTACAATTTTGGAAAAAACTTTCTGATATCCGCAAAAGAATCAACGCGTGTGTTTTAAAACTTAACAAACCAATTATCAATCGTGGCCCACAGTAAAAGTGTGACCGCCACTAAAACATAATTGCCATATTAAGAATACCGCGCAACACAAAACTTGCAATACACCAAACAGTGTTCTGCTAATAAATAGATCCTTTGGACTATTTTGAACAACTGTACTTAAAGGACTTATTTCCGGGCTTTACACATCATTAAATTGATCCCTGTAAACAGTAAGCTCCTTACAATCCACCAAAAGAAAACCAAACCTGAAGTGACAACAAAAATAAATTTGTGTGAAAGAACAAATTTTTATTTCAAAAGAACAACTAAACAATACAAACCAAATTAAAACAACATCATGACAACAACAACAGCAATGGAACTATCCGAAATGCACCTAAAACAAGCCTTAGGACAGATACGTCAAGTGCCAATCTTTGACGGAAAAACAGTGGAACTGACAGCGTTCATAAGAAGAATCGACTTCATCATGCAGCTTTACCCTACACAGGACGTGAGACAGCACAGCGTTTTATTTGGAGCCATCGAGATGCAGACATCTGGATCAGCACAACGAGTTTCCCAACTCACAGCAGCTACAACCTGGGGAGAACTAAGAAATGCCCTCATCGACGAATTCAAAACACAGACACCCTACGAGGAACTTCTAAGACGTTTATATAACACCAATTACAACCATAGTATACGTAAGTTCGTAGAAGAACTAGAATATAAGTCATTTGTAATCTCAAATAAACTAATGTTAGAAAATCAGCCACAAAACACAATATTGTACACAAATGCAATGAATAATACAATTAAAGATGTAATTACTAGGAAACTACCCGACAGAATATTCATGACCTTAGCTAGACATGACATTACAACAGTTTCAAAACTTAAACAAGTCGCTCAACGCGAAGGACTTTACGAAAACAATTTCAATGAACGTACTAACCAAAGTACTGAAAACTCAAAACCCAGCAAAACTAATAATGATAATCGTGGAAAAGGAAATAATCAAAATTATTATCCAAGTCCCAATTATTCAAACAATACAAACCAAAGTAATAAACCAAAAGAAAATGCTGAAAATAATCAGACATTATATAAAGAATTCAAACAAAACCTTGATCAAGCTAGATCACAAAACCCAATGAATTACCAAAATCAAAGCCAAAGATCTTCAAATCCTCCAGTCAAAAGACAGCGAGAAAGTACCAGTGGTCACTCTAAGATGGAAACTTCTGAAAATTTTCATCAAGGAGCCTCGGACCAAGAAGAACAAATCCCTTCATCAGATTAGTATTGAATGGGCAACATTTTAACTGTGTAATTGACACAGGTTCGTCCATCAATCTAATTAAACAGAACTTTCTAAATTTTCCCATCAAACCATGCCAATTAAATGTACAAACAATAAATGGCATTGTTCAATTAAAAAATTACGTATCTTTTGCACCTAGTAAGCTTTGCCCTTCTAATCAAATATTTTATTTACACAACTTTTCTGACAATTATGATATTCTACTAGGTAGAGAATATCTAGAATCCTGTGAAGCAAGAATTGACTATAAACAAAAAACAGTTATTCTTAACGACCAATCATTTCAAATGAGATATGATCGTGAGGATTCTGTCAAGGACAAGACCGCATTTCAATGCCTTGATCCGCCCCAAACAAATGACATAGCAGTAAATTACGCTATAAATAATGAGTTAAATGAAACAAATCAATTCCGATTAGAACATCTAAACGATGAAGAAAAACTAAACTAACCAAAATTCTTTTCGAGTTTAGTGACATTCAGTACAAAGAAAGTGAAAATTTGACTTTCACCAGTACAATTAAGCATGTCATCCAAACTAAACACGAAGACCCAATTCAAAAGCGTCCATACAAGTATGCGCAAACATTCGACGAAGAAGTCGACAAACAAATCAAAGAAATGATCGAACAAGGCATAATTCGCAAATCAAACTCGCCTTATTGCTCACCCATTTGGATTGTGCCAAAGAAACGTGATGCATCAGGTAAAGAAAAGTTCCGTATAGTTATTGACTATCGAAACTTAAACGAAATAACAATCGATGATAAATATCCTATTCCAGTCATGGATGATATACTAGACAAACTTGGAAAATGTCAGTATTTTACCACAATTGACCTCGCGAAAGGATTTCATCAGATACAAATGGACCCAAACTAACAAACTTTTTCAACTAAAAATGGACATTACGAATATACACGAATGCCTTTTGGATTGAAAAACGCCCCAGCAACATTTCAACGTTGTATGAACAATCTATTAGAAGATCTAATTTATAAAGATTGTTTAGTATACATGGATGATATAATAGTGTATTCCACTTCATTGGAAGAACATCTATTATCATTAAAAAGGGTATTCGCTAAACTGCGTGAAGCTAATTTAACATTGCAATTAGACAATTGTGAATTTATGAAAAAAGAAACTGAATTCCTTGGACATATAATAACAACAGAAGGAATAAAAGCAAATCCAACAAAAATCTCTGCCATACAAAATTTTCCAATACCAAAAACGCCCAAAGAAATAAAATCATTTTTAGGTCTTTGTGGTTATTATAAAAAATTCATTCCTAACTTCGCACACGTTGTAAAGCCAATGACTTTAAAACTAAAGAAAGGTGCAAGTATTAATATCAACGAACCAAATTACATTTCTGCTTTTGAAAAACTAAAAGTACTTATATCGTCCGATCCAATATTAGTTTATCCGAATTTCGAAAAACCATTTTGTCTCACAACTGATGCCAGCAACATAGCCATTGGAGCTGTTCTGTCTCAAAATCAAAAACCAATTTGTTTCGCAAGTAGAACTTTAAACGAACATGAAATCAATTATTCAGCAATTGAAAAAGAACTTTTAGCCATCGTTTGGGCAACAGAATATTTCCGATCTTATCTCTACGGTAGAAAATTCGAGATCCTTAGCGATCACAAACCACTTGTTTGGCTTAACAATATTAAAGAACCAAATATGAAATTACAACGCTGGAAAATAAAACTAAATGAATTTGATTATCACATTAAATATGTACCAGGTAAAGAGAACCATGTTGCAGATGCTTTATCCAGAATAAAAATTGAAGAAAACTTGTTAGGAGAAACCTCTGACGTCACAGCAGCAACAATCCATGGTGCTCAAGAAGACAATCAATATTACATTTCTTTCACAGAAAGACCAATCAATTATTTTAAAAGACAAATAGAATTTGCAAAAAGTAACTCAAATAACGTTAACGTCACTAACTACTTTCATAAAACAAAAATTTTAACAAATTATGTCGAAATGACACCCAATCATGCCAAAGAATTAATTAAAGAATACTTATGTTCAAAGAAGAGTGTTATATACTTCAGCAACGAAGCCGATTTTCTTACTTTTCAGAATGCTTTCGTTGAAATAATTAGTCCTAATAATATTACAAATGTAATGAGATCAACTAAAAAGCTTGGCTATATCGACTTGGCTTGTGATGCTGATCAAAAATATATATACTTTATGGGGTCTGCCACGCCTCCTTCTGCCTGTTACACACTTTTCACAAACCCAATATACTCTCTCTTGCACAGAGTATTACAAGTAAGAAAGGCTACAGTCGAGCGAGCCGAGTGTAAAAGACCCCGTACTCATTCTAGTGCGCAATTTACCATACAAATAAGTAGTTTTCGAACGATTTGTCCTTTGGGAGCTATAGGCTATAGTTGCCCGATCGATACTAAACTTGGTGAGGATAGTTATAATGGTACCATACACATAATGTGTTAGTTTGGTTGCAATCGCCCAGCTAAAACTTCATGTCTCCATACAAATCACCCATTTTAGACCGATTTGTCCTATGGGAGCTATAGGCTATAGTTGTCCGCTCCAGACCAAACTTGGTAAGGATAGCTATAATGGTACCATACACATAATGTGTTAGTTTGGTTGCAATCGCTCAACTAAAACTTCATGTCTCCATACAAATCAGCAATTTTCGACCGATTTGTCCTATGGGAGCTATAGGCTATAGTTGCCCGATGGAGACCAAACTTGGTGTGGATAGTTATAATTGTACCATACACATAATGCGTTAGTTTGGTTGCAATCGCTCAACTAAAACTTCATGTCTCCATAAAAATCTCGAATTTTCGGCCGATTTGTCTCATGGGAGCTATAGGCTATAGTTGTCCGATCCGGACCAAATTTAGTAAGGAAAGTTATAATGGTACCATACACATAATGTGTGAATTTGGTCTCCCTTGCTCTAGTCGTTTTCAAGTTATGGTGATGTGAAAATAGTTTTTTACAATTTGCGGGGGCGGTAGGGGCGTGGCAAAGATTTGAAATAAACTTGATCTGCTCGCGAAGAAGGCGGAGTTTCATTCCAAATTTGGTGGCTCTAGCTCTTGTAGTTTAAAAGATCTAGGTGATCATACAGACGGACGGACAGACGGACAGACAGACAGACGGACAACGCTATATCGTCTCGGCTGTTGATGCTGATCCGACCTATAGGGGTCGGAAAGCCTCCTTCTGCCTGTTACGCACATTTCGCTTCAGACAAACTTAATAGACCCCTATACTCTTTTTAGAGTACGAGGTCAAAAAAGAGTATACGGGTATATTATGTTGGTCTGAAGCGAAATTGTCGTAACACGCAGAAGGAGGCGTTTCCGACCCCACAAAGTATATATATTCTTGATCACCATCAACAGCCGAGACGATATAGCGATGTCCGTCTGTCTGCCTGTCCGTCTGTTTGTCCGTCCGTCCGTATGAACACCTGGATCATCTAAACAACAAGAGCTAGAGCTACCAAATTTGGAATGAAAGTCAGTCTATATGTCAGGCAGATCAAGTTTATTTCAAAGTTTTGCCACGCCCCCAACCGCCCCCGCAAATTGTAAAAAACTATTTTCACATCACCAAAACTTGAAAACGATAAAAACTAGGGAGACCAAATTCACTCATTATGTGTATGGTACCTATCTAACTATCCTCACTAAATTTGGTCCGGATCGGACAACTATACCCTATAGCTCCCATGAGACAAATC